>WBNH01000962.1:66252-101020 GCA_013401255.1 Urocolius indicus | reverse complement strand
GCGCCCGCCGCCGCCTGGGACTGGGAGCGCCCGGCCGAGGCGCCGCTGCCCCGCCATGCCGCCCCCTGCCCCGGCGCTGCACCCGCGGGCACGGCGTGCCCCGGCCCCGTCTGCCCCCAGGAGGGGTTGCTCAGGGGTTGCTCGAGGACCCGCCGGAGGGCCCCAGCCTCGCTCTCGGCCCCCGGCAAGGACAGGTCGCCTACATCTGCTCTACCCTCTGCGTTATCTGCACCCGGCAGGGAATCGGACACTCACTAGTCCCTGCGGGGACTGCGATATACTTGAACGTCACAGAGAGGAAAAGTGCAATTGTACGTGGTTTTTGTTAATATTAAGTGCGGTGTGCGTGGATCATGAGATACGTATCGATATTTAAGGTTGTTCTGTGTCATGTCCTGTTTGTATCTTTTTTTTTTTTTTGAAAATACATTTTATTTTTATACGTTTATATATATATATATTGCATAAGGGCATTTTAAAACATTGTATCCCCTCTATTTTCATATCGTGAATGTCAAACATTAAGCTCTTTTTCCAATACCTTTTTTTTATCTTGCATTCCAGATTGGTAAAAGATGTAGAGAATGTTATCATCTGTTCTCCACGGGCAATATGTGAAATAAAATAAACACTATTACATAAACCACTTCTATTATGTTGTCTTCAGTGGGGGCAGGTGGTCAAAATGAATGATTTCTTACTGTCTTCAGTCCTACACTTACTAACCTAGCATGGCAGTTCTGCGGCAGAATAAAACTGTCTGACTACAAATCTTGTTAACAGATGCTTTATCTAGTCAAATCAAGTAAACTCCAAAGCAAGCATGCATCTTCAACTCCCTGGGAGATCTACTGAGAGGGCTCTAAGGCTTTTTTCTATCCACATGTTCCAGCCAGGGCTGAGACGTGTCACAGCTTGGATTGATCGTGCAAGTTTATTTTTTACCCTAATTAATCAGAGAAACAACTGCACACTTCAACATTGCACAACAAAGTAACAGATTTATTGAGGGAGCACGTTCCAAAAATGGTCATGGCAGCTTCCAAGGTTATTTATGTTGAAGGATTTCCTGGGCCACAGTTCAGGTTAAAGTTAAACGGTGACCGGTTCAGTGTGGGTAGAACATCTTGGATAAAAGCTTAGCATGAGGGATTTTGGTGTTTTGTTCTTTTTTCTTTTTCTTTTTTCTTTTTTTTTAAAAACCACCCAAATTCCAACCACAGACCAGAAAACAAATGTGAAACTGAACATTTTAATGCACCGCCAGCACCATCTATTGGTGTCTACTCTTTGCACTCGAAGAAAACAAACTAAACTCTTAAAACTGTTTAGTCCTAAAAACTAAACAAGTGTATCTGCATAACATCTCGGATAAAACATACACCTTCCCCTGTTTTACAGTATCTCTGAACATAGTTAACCTATACTGGAGGGGACTGAGGAATAGCAGCATCAAATGCTGATAGAATAAATGAAGTGGACATATTTTTGTACCAAATGCTAAATGCCTAAGGAACACGTATTTGGAAGAAAAAAATCCAAATGAACTGGCAATGATGCCATTCCAGGAATACTGCTGCAAAAAAAAATCTTGGCTAGAAATTCAGTTGACTGGACACCTGGCATATATTCATCATGATTTTTCTCCCAAAGTTTTGAAGCTCTGCTCAGAATTGCCTACTTTTAATTACTTTCCTAAACATTTTCAACTAAGAATTTTGTGATCTTGAGAGGTGGAGTTTCCACTTGAAATAGTCTTTTCTAAAACAAAAAAAGCATAGATATTGATACTTGCCTGCTTTAAATTACCGTCTTTTTTTTTAACAGCTGCAAGAGAATTTACCTCTCTACTGCTGATGGCCTTTCTGATCCAGATTTTGTAAGGTGTAAGGGGTGACAGCAAATGCATGATCTTCAACGCAGATTATAGCTGCCAGCTGAGAAATAAGCAAATGGCTTCTCTCAAATAATGAAAGATCTTGAAATCAGAGTAGTTACTGCTTCAAAGTTTTTGTCAGAAGGCTTGTGGTGGGAAATTACATTGTGCATGTGAAAGCGTGATTGTACTTAAAGCACACAGGACAACTGAAATGACAAGTTAACAGCTACAATGCTTTATTTATGGGTAACATAACTTGGGACTCAAGGCTGGATTGGACTATAGCATCCTTAAGTATGTACTTGCCAATCAGCTACTTGTGTTTCTATCGATCTTTTCTTCATTTACTACCAAAACCGAAATCCCACTTAAACTACCTCTTTTTCCTTCCTTCTCTTTCCCTGGTAGAAAGCGTTTCACTTGAAGTTGAAAGATCCTTAGACAGGGCTAAAACCAGCAAGCTATTGCTGGATGGCACATTTCTGACCTTCCTGAAGGGTAGCAAGTACAATCTCTGTTTGGAAGGATCAAGAGCACCACCTGCCGCACTCGTAGGGAGAAGCAAAATTCTGCCCTTAGCAGGAAGCAAAAAAAAAGATTAAAAAAAAAAAAATTCCTCTCCTCTAATCTTTGAAACCATGTCTTTTAAAGTGCGAAGGTCAATACTGCTGAACTAGACAGAAAGTAGTGGGTAGCCCTGTGCCTAAAGACAGCATGTTCTTTGAGCTGAGAAAGTAAACCTTGGAAACACCATGACTGTATTTTAGTGAACCTAATTAAGCTAGGCTAGATAGGCTGAAGGACAATTGACAGAGCAGGCAGGATCTCTTTCCCACTACACACTTAACCCCATATCCCAAACTGAGCTCCAGATTTTGGGAAACTGGTCTGTGAGAGCTAAAATATATAGATACAGCATTGCCTCTCATTCATTTCTGCAACTGCCCTGGGAAGAGCTGTCCAACTGAAAGCTCTTCTCCGGCCCAAGCAGAGGACTTTACTGATGAGCTTTGCCTAAGCATTTTTTTTTTTTCACTATGAACATTCCACAAAGCAAAATGTTGAGCACCAGCCTTTAAACAGTAATTAAAATTCATACACGAGTCAGATTAAAATCTCTGAGGAGCACAAGGATTTTGAAACTCTTGAGTTCTCAGGGAGAACAAGGCAAACAGTGTCAGACCATGAAAGAAAGTATCCTCTTAAAATCCCAGAAGTCCAAGAAGAGCTGTGGGCTTAGGTCAAGGCCAGCTTATGCTTGAATGTGACAGATGAGATGTGGGAGATGTCATCAAATGCCTCCAGAATCAGGAGCATCTGTTTACACACCACCTCAGTTAAAGTATGAGTTTCTAAGAAGAGTCTGTTGCAAAGGCCAGCACTTCAAAGGCTGCTCGAAACATGACTCTTAAGTTCAGCTTAAACAAGATTCTAAATTGAAATTCCATTTTGCAATGGTAAATATGTATTGGAATAGGAATTCATCCTTGTCCACCAGCCTGTTCAAGTGCAGATGCCAAAGGAGTGGTCACCGTTCTCAGCAGGACCTCACAGTGAAGTGTCAGAACTGAGTTCATGGACTTGGTTCATGGACTATTCTTTATGAGCTGTTCTTTATGAGTTTATGAGTTGTTCTTTATATGAGTTTATATGAGTTGTTCTTTATATGTTGCCATTTATGAGTTGTTATTGTGAGCAAAGAAAAAGTACTTCGCTATAGACAATTTTTTACTACTGAAATAGATTGCAAAGGCTATTTTTATCTCAGAAAGGTTTTTGTGGCTCTGTTATTAGTGCTACACAGAATAGTGTCAAGGGACCTAAAATGCTGATACCCAAGCACTTTCTCATCAAGACCTAGTGCAGATCCCCTAACCTGGAAGAGAGGAACAAGTAAATATTTTTCTTTCTCCAGTTTGTACCACAAAACTTACTTTAAGAAGCCATGTTGCATAGAAGTGCAAAAAATGTTTGTTTTGCAGTTATATCAGAAAGTGGTCACAGAGTTCTGCCACTGTCACCTAGGAACAACTTCCACTGTATCAAAAAAGAAGAGATGATGGTGTACTTACAGATGATAATCAAAATCTGCAAAGCATCTTGGTCTGTGCTAGTAAGAACTGCAGTCAGGTGCCAGATAGAAACTTTTTCTGCAAGTATAATGACAGAAAAGGGAATACTAATGAATACTTTGGCACATATGAAGCCTTTTCTGGCTCATTTAGTACCCAAAGGACAGCAAGTCATAATTAAAGCCAATAATGGCAACTCCAGACAGCCATCCAAATACTTTCCTTGTGCCGTCAATACACCGTTTTATATTATCTCACATCATACTTAAGCAGTGTGGAGCACACAGGCATCAGAAGAAAAAATTCCAGCATGACTGAGTACAAGCAATAACTAAATCCAATTATGCCTAACTAAAATTTGTTTATTGTGTCCACAAGGGTATGCTTTTACTATTCAAATATTTCCTAAAGAACGGGGTTTTTTTTTCCTACATAATTTGTGTCAGCTTTGAAATTGTTTTAATTTTTAAATAATTATTTGGAGCAGAGCCATGTATCCTTCATGAGGAGAAGGATCACAATTTGTTCAAGAGGTAAAGAACTTTGCTATGTAAAAGTCATTTTACTACATGCTCTATACACTAGTCAAAATGCCTGATAACTATGTCACCAAATGAAAAACAAATGGTTGCGTTAAGACTAGAATGAATATTAATGATTTGATAAGACTGGAGTGTTTCACTTGCAAAATTCCCACCATCAGCAATAGCAATGAGGAGGCCAAATGAAATCTTTGCCTTTGTTTTATTCTATGATAACTTTAACCAGACATTTAACTAGACCTCCTTGAGTCTGCCATCTGCTTACAAGAGCCTGGGTTTTTCCAAAGTCAGGAAAGATCAATCCAACCCAGCTGAAGGCAAATATTTTGTAATAAGTTCTGACCCTCAGAATAGGTTTGCAAAATAAATATTCTTCCAATCTTTCAGTCAACTATCACTTCCCAGATCTGTCAGTTTGCAAATTACATGCAACTTTTCCAGTAATTATAAAGTGGTTTATAGTTTCTTCATACTTTGCTAACACGGTGTCAAAGCAAACAAACAAATGGCCAGGCCTTAATCTCCGATGTCCAGTAGTACTGTCAGAAATAGGAGAACAAACATAACAGATCTTATCTGTTATTTCAGGAGCAAACCAAGCAGTTCATCAAACAAACACAATTATTGTCCTATTAATACGTGGTTACTGTCACAGGAGTTACCACGAAAATTAAACACACAGACTAAAGGGCCACCACTGATGTTACAGCAGAGGACAAAAGCTGGTGTGGGTTCCCCATTTCCCCTTACATGACTTGATTATTGTGTCTCTCTGCTAGTAAAGTATAAACTCTGAGAGGCCACTACACTTGCTTGTCTGCATATAATGACTCAGGAGCAGATCTAAGTCTGCACACTCGAAGAAGACAGCTGCACCTTGTAAAGTAAGCTTTGTCTCCTTAGAGACAAGGAAAAAGTGATGGATTTCTAAGTCACTTTTTCTAAGTCATTTTTTTCCTGGGGCTATGTAGCTCTGCATCTCATTCAGCATAAGGAACAAATTCGTAGTCTGGCCCTTTATTGATAAACAACATGAAAAATATGTAACTGGCATACATTGTTAGTCTCCTTACTGCCTACAGACATCAGACTTTCTGGCAGTGATAAACTGGTGAGCCAGATAGGAATCTCCACACCAAATCCCAGGACTGAGACTGATCCCATCTAATTGAAACAAAAGTTCTACTGACTTCAACAGGAAAGAAATCTAAGACCCAGCTTTCCTTCAAAAACATTTCTATTTTTATCCTGAAAGACTATACTGTAAGTTTTGCTTTATACTTCATTTATGCACAAGTTCTGGTTTTAAACACTGAAGAAACTACTGAAAGGTAGAAGGACAGAGACTATAAAAGAGAGGTAACCCAAATCCAGACGCTCAGTTCCATCTGAAATGAATTCAGCAATGCAAGATCATTGCTGCTCTTCTTCAATGGATAAGGTACTGCTTCCAACAGCAGCTTGACAGATGTACTTATGTGAAGTGTGGCGCTAAATGTGTTCATGAGTAGGGGTTGAATCCCTGAAACTTCCAACATTGTTGTCCAAACTCCAGATCTATTTTTTATTTAATGCAGTAGTATTTTGGGGTGTTTGAAGCACTATGACTTTACCTAGTAGCACTTCCTTCCTTCTCTCTCTCTCTTCTCTCCGCTTTGAAAAAAAAAAAAATCTCATCACCTATTTTGAAGTCTTTGAAAAGGAGGTATGCAGACACTCAACTCAAATGAGAGAGTGAGTGCCATACACAGCTCACAGCTGCGAGAGATTGGCAGTCACAGCTCATATACCAGTCAAGGTGCACACACAGTCTATCTCTTTGTGATATTTGCATTAGGCAATCAGTATCTGTTTAATGAAGGCTATAAGAAGATTTGCACAAAGAAGTGATTCTTGCAGGCACAAAGATGATTTACTGAGTGATAATTCACATCATCTAATTCCTACCTGATTTTATTAACTCCTGGTAACGGGGGAAAAAAACCCCTCACATTACAAGTGCATGAGGACCATTAAACCTGATTTATTGTCTTAACCACACTGCAAGACAGGCAGAAACAAATGATATGTTTTTTCCATGGAACGTTGTTAGAGCGTGTGTACTAAGATATTTTTCTTCCTCTACTGGTCTGGCACATCTGTACAACTTTGCTGCCATCTGCTGCCTTCTAAAGAAAAATAAATCACTCTCATTTAAAATTATTGCTGGATGTCAAAGTGGCACAGTGCTGCTGCCAGCAGGGAGGCCTGTGTTTGAAAGAATTTTATATCTGGCCTGGGCTTATTACTCAATATGCTGAGTAAGGCAAAGACACACATTTTTCATTCCTCCTGGGCTTTACTCAGAAATACCAGGAACATCAAATACCTTTACATATTCTGAGGAGATGGAGAAATGAAACAATTCTGTTCTTTCTGGTGTTCTGAGCAAGCAGAACAGTGGGTTACACTTTGCCCAGCAGATGTCTGGTACTTCTTATACCCTGATACCACTTTGCCACTCTGAGCTACCAAGAGAACAGTGAATATAGGAGCATTTTTTTTTGAGAAAATAACATTTTCAATGTGACATAAAGGGATTAACAGAGAACACTGGCTCCTGAGTTTTACAGGAATTACCTATAAAGAAAGCTTAAGTTAGAAAGAGAACTCCTGATTGGAAGGATGTACATGTGCTTTTCGCTTCCAGACAGAGAGCTTTTCAAAAGGCAAGAATCACAACAGTGTGATGAATCAGACTGACCTGTTTTCTCCCATATGTCTAAGAAAGGCATAATCTCAGAGGTAGTTATGTGTGAGCTGTCAACTTCTATCGCCACAGAACTGAAGCTGTTCCTCTAACTGCTGCAAACATTTTTATATTGGATTATAATCACAGTCATATTCACTGTGATATAATTATGTAAGTTATTTTATATATTATTACATCATATATTACATTATAATATACTATATAAGTTACTTGCAATGCAAGTATTATATATATTAGTATCTATGCTAATGCAAGTATTGTTTTTTTAATAAATGACCTACTGAAAAATGTTTTTGTTATAACATGTAATCTAACAACACTTACAGAGAAGGAAGTAGTACATCTGGTATGAAAGGCTTCTTCACATTCTACTTGAGGAAACTAAAGACAGTAGAGATGACTTGTAAAATATTATAAATATTTGTGATGAGGTTTTAAAATTTTGGTTTTAATCTTGATGAATAACTCAAAGAGACATTGAAAAATGAGCTTTCCATCAAAATATTTCTTTTTGTTTTTATGACTGTAGAATTCCTTCAAAAAGTTATAAGCTATACAATGCCTACACACAACATTCAGCCCTTTATTCTTAATGTGTTTAAAACAAGTAGTTGAAATGGTACATTTTTTTTCACTTCCGGTTTGGAAGCAGCACTGGTTAAATTTGCTCTGTACTGGATATAGAGTAACTGACTAGTTGGTTCATTTAGCCCACTCAGCTTACATATGACATATCCTATTATGAATAGTTACAAATATGAGAATGGCAGTGTTGTATGAATGGGGCACACTTAGGGTATTGACCTTCAGCCAGGAAGTTACTGCAGCCTACATCTTTGCTTCTTTGCTTCAGGACAAGCATCAGTCCTATTTCCATCCCAGAAAAGCAGCTGCTGCCTTCTGCCTAAATCTGTAGGGCCCCAGGTAAGGCTGAAGCACTGCAGTTGACTACTGGCCACTCAGGCAGAGAAGTGGGAGACATGACTAATGAACAGGCTGAACCAGCCCTACCCAACAGATGGATGTGTGCACACAAATACGACCATGGAAGCACAGAAGTGTATGCATGTATACACACCTACCCAGTAAGGCACACAGTAGGACTGATGGGAAGTATCTTGAGAACTTCAGGCCTATTGTTACCTATAGGACCTGTCATTAGTAATAACACCACAATTGACAGATACAGAAGAACAAGAATTAAAGCTACTGTCAGACCTCTTGCATTAAAGGCTGTTTACTGGAGATCATTAGAGGCAGGCCCCTGTGTGAACAAGTCCAGTGAGAATCTGAAGAGCAGCATGGAGCAGCCAGGGCACCCTTACTACTGTTTTGAAACAAAGACTTGTGCCAAAATGAGTCTAAACAGCCCTTGTACTGCATAGATATCTACTAGGGGATCTCAGTCAAACTCTATTTTGAAATAGTAACTTTTCTATATAGGCGTGTTTGAAAAGGCTTTAAAAATGATATTTCAAATACTGTTCCAGATCCAGTTTTGATTTCAGTTAGGATTCTATTCTGCTCTCTGGTTAAAAGCACAGCAGTCTGAAATCTGCAGTCACTGAATCAGTCTGGATTTTAACTCTGGGAGCTCTCATATATTCAAAGTAAATGTGACCTGGGGAAAAAAAAAATCTATTATGGAAAAAGAGACTGAAAAAGTCCAGTTCTTTCAGACAAAGAACAGGTGCTGTAGGCCAAATTAGAGACAATGAGAGGGGGAAAAGTGACTTTCTGTCTCAGTGTCCAGCAGCAGCCAGAAGCCAGTATGCTGGGCATCATCAGGAAGGTTATTGAGAAAGTGACAGAGAGGTCAGCCTGGCCCTATATAAAACCTGGTGCACCTCCACCTCAAGTTCAGCACACAGTTCCAATCTCCACATCAAAAGGACCGCAGATCTACAGAGGGAAGAAAGAAAAACAATGTAAAGAGTCAAAGGGATGGAGTGTCTGTTTTCTGAGGAGAGATTAAAAAGGATGGAACTCCTGTTTGGAGAGGTGAAGGCTGCGGAACAGTTTAGGTTTACAGAATCATCAAGGTGGTGGATAAGGTGAGCACAGAAGTGTCATTCACCAAATCCTGCAATATTACAACTGAAATGAGTGAGGGGGACCACTCACTAAAACTATCAGAAAAGTAGTTTAAAATTGATAAAAGAATACTTGAGTGAATCTCTGGAATTTTTCATCCTGAGAGGCTGTGAAGGTAGATGGCATCAGCAAGTCCTTCCCCAAAGAAGAGAAAATATCTCAGATCAGAGTATTGAAACATATACTGGAGGGAATAGGCAGAAGTGTCCTCTTTAAAACCATTAATCCCAATGATGCCAGGAAAGTATGAGGAGAAGAGATCACAGGAAGTGTCCAGGTTTGCATGATGTCCCTAAACAGTAACTCTATTCACTGCAGGAGACAGCAGGGACAGCTTATTGGCTTACACAGACTACTGCTCTAACCCAGTCAGACATGTTTAATGTTGCTATGACTAAAGCTTCTGTGTGGAGAATCCCCTCTATGCAAGAAAAAACACTCTATTGTGCTACATTGGGAATGGGAATAGTGCCAGTGCTATAGCAGATGACTGGAAAACTAGCTAATGAGAGCCTATACGTATAGAAACACACGTCTACACTGCAAGAGGTACCAACTGGATTGCCCAACCTATGCTACCACACACTCCAGCAGCAGCTTGAAGCTCTCTAGGACTCTAAGGTTAGAAGAGAGTTAACTCCTCTTTGAGAGGCGTTGCACTGTAGATAAAAAAAAGGAAAAACTTAAAAAAGCAGATATTTTCTGCCTGGACACAGTAATTGTAATGACTATCACAAGCAATTGGGAGGGTTATAGAAGCAAATGACCAGTTTAACAACTTCAAGGGTGCTGCAGAGTATTAATGGAAACTATTTTAACTATGTTCTGCTTTCTCTTAATTGCTACTTGTTTAGGAGCAGTGGTTTAATGTTTTTCTTCTTGTCAACCACTGTAACGAGAGAGAACCTCTTTCTTTTGACTCCAGTGTAGAACAGCAGAGGTCTGTGATATGCTCTGAGTATAACTGAACTGAATGATATTCAATAAAAGAAAAATAAAAGCATGGGTAAGAAGCTTATTCTTTGCTTTTATGGGCCTTGCATATTTTTGAAGTCACAAGTTACTGTTGATTAAGGAGTTTTACTTTTACCCTGCTTTCTCACCAGCCTCCTTGCTGATGAAGGATGAATAGGGAAAGTGTTGACCTTTCTCTGTACGTTCCAGTTAATAAATACAAATAACACTTTCTTGTATCTGTGCCCAGATTGGATAAAACACAGTCTGATAGATACTGTATCCCAGATGTTACATCTGATAATTAGGCAGCTTTAAAATGTAACATAACTGAATGTGAAAACCACTAAAATAAAATTAAACCTTCATCCCTGTCATATTTTTATCTGCAGGAAAACAAGTTTTTGCCTTGAAAAGGTCAGCTTAAAGAAAAGCATCATGATGTAGAGGAAAGGAGCTTTCAGTTCTAGCTTCTCTATGTTAAATACTTTGCAATAAACTGCTCATCAGTTGCCTATAATAGGCAAATCAGTCAGCTGGTAAGCTCTGCTGCTTTTGTGTATTCTAGCACACTTCTAGTATGATCCAGAAAATCCAGGCGAGAGGTAATATATGTGATCACATGACTTGTTATCTTAAATGGTTTCATATGTGGTATTTGCTCTGGTTATTTGACGTGACTCAAGTTGACCTCATTGTTTGTATGTTTGAAAGGGAACAATTATGCAACTACAAAATGGTATGGAAGACAGCAATGCCATATAAGACAGAGAAGAAAGTAGGAATGCAATGTCTAACAAGCTGTCAAAATGTCTTACACCAACATAATATTTTCTTTGTACAGTCCTATGTTACACAACAATGAAAAAGTGAACAGTTATGCTGGTAAACCTGGGTTAAACAAGACATCTTGTAGTTCTTGCAGTCATTTGGAACCTCCAAGTTTTGTGTTTCTCACATCAGAACCTGAATATATCCAGATCAGTTGCATATTTGGCAGAACAACAAAAAAATAAAATAATTAAAGCAGGCAATAGTAGCACTAAAAATAGTATCTTATGACAATGTTGTCAAATATTAACACACATAAATTGATGTATATGTATATATAAAGAGTGAGTTTGGCAACATCTTAAGGAGGACAAGGAAACAAGTACATCTGTGGTTTAATCAGTGGTTTATAAAAAACACTGATGAAACAACATAGCAGTAGTTAAAGCTGAATAAGATACAAATACTTTAACTTTCCTCTTGATACTGATCTCCTTCTTGCAGAAGCATTTATGCTAACAAGTTTGAAAATGAGAGATGGAAGAGTCCTGGAAAATTCACTGGTATCCATTTAATTGGATTTTCAAGTTCTTTATTTTAGATTTCCTGGCACATATTTCAAGTATTTGCAAGTGAAAACATGTAACATTTTATGAAACTGCAAGGCTCCCTCTGAAAACTATCTTGCTGGATTTCAAATCACCTTAATGTCTTTACAAAGGTTCTTGTTGAGCAGACAGATGTTACAATACATTCTATTGTTCTGAAGCTTCTGACTCCAATTTCATCTTACCAAACATCAGTAGCTAGTGAGTGACTGGATGGACGACACCCAGCTGAACCAGCACAGCAAGCAGTGTGCTAACAGTGCAGAAGGGTGAGCACTTTCTGCTGATTCCATGATGAACCAACTTAACATGGGTGGCAACAGGCTGCTGGAGGTACTTTAAGATGATGTTAAATTGTGTTGTAATTAAAGAGTTTATTGGACATTCTGTACTGCTTCCAGTGTCCTGACTAAAGCCCACACCTGAGGAATTGCATGCTGTATTCCCTAGTTCTTCCTCCCATTTCACTACTTTCTTTTCCCGATTCTACACGTCTCTGGTCAAGTTCATAAAGGTGCTTCAGTGAAGTACTGGAGAAAAGAAACTTCAGAAAATGCAGTGAATGTCTTTTGCTAACACACTGACGTCCAATCAACAACATGTGCTGGTTTCCCACCTAGCATAATAAGTTTTCCTTGTCCTACTAGTAGAATTGCTGTTGCACATTGGAGAGGGCAAGAATCTAGATAATGCAACAAAGTGTTCTTTTGGAGCACGGAGGCTACTGTTGTAAGCTTTGGGGGAGGAAGACCTTGATGCCTGAGGATTTATTACAGTTTTCTCTGGACACTTGACAACATGATCTTGCCTCCAGATACTGTGCTTCTTTCAATATGGCAATGTGAGTAGGAAGATCAGCTTTAACTAGCATGACTTTAAAGCTGACCAAAGCAAATATCTGTTACAGTCAGTCAGCGTGGTAATTACAGCCACCTCAGACATTGCAACAGAAGAGTGATTGCTTTATGTGTTACAAGTGGACGGCAAAGGAAAACAAACATCATGATTTAGCTCACAGCCTCAGAATCAAGAGGAGGAGAAAAATATTTTTGCTTACCCTAACATATTCACTGTTTTGTTCTGGATTTCTTGGGACTTCTCTCAAATGATTCTATGATTCTGAATACCCAAGTGTCACAGACAGGAGAAGGAAAACTAAATGGATCAGATGGCTGATCAGAGTGCTTTTGTCTCCCAGAGAGCTGGGGACCAAACTGTAGTTTTCAGCCTTAGACTCTTTTGTTCTGTTCAACACAGTCTGGCAGTAACTGTGCTCAGTTATATTCCTCACAGCTGCTCATTCTCAGTCTGAAAGTGATAGTGCACTTTAGAACCACAGTGTTTCCCACTGAGCCTCAAAGCCCACATTGTTGGTATCCTGACAGTGTTACCCTGAGCCAGAGGGCAACTATGTTCCCAGACATACATTGTCACGCATTTCCACCTGAACAGCATTTGTCCCTAAATGGCTCGCTCTCTGTAGCAACAATGAGGGGAGTACCAACACTTCTGCACATTTGTAGCACTCATCAGCCCAGGTGTTCCCTCCTAAGTTCACTGCTATGACATGATCCATTCCTTGTGGTAGGTTTCAAAATTATTATCCCAAGCAGAATGCCTTGAGAAGGTAATGGCTTCCCTGCATGTGTTTAGGTCATCCTGACCTAACCTCTTTCCTCTAATATTGTCAGACAACTGGCTAACTGCCAATGTGCTCAATGGATTTAAAATGCCATTAGAAAGATTACGGTCTGTGTTCAGTCCAGATTTTCCCCAACTCAGATCATTGTGAAAATGCCTGCAATATTTAAATATTGCTCATACTGTGCAGAGGTACAGTAAGATTTTTGCTTCTGTTGACTCCTGTCTGAAAAGCTCCTGCAATCTCTAAGTTATTTTCATCCATATTTAACATGGAAGATTTTTGATAAAAAGAGAAGCTGCCATGCAGATGTATGCCAGCTTTCCAAATGCTAAATCACCATTATTTTCTTGCCTCACTACCAACTACGAAGAGTGTGGCTACACAGATACCCTAGAAATATTAGTCTGCAATACAGCTGCACTTCACTAAATATCTAAATAATTACACAACTAGAAAGCTGACCCTGCATGATAGCAGGCTGTGAGCTTGTGGGGACATCTTTTTCTCTGACTTGTAAACATAAGTTACTTCTTTTAGCAAAACTTTACTATTCCTGGGCTTGGTGACAGATTAGTTTGTTTTTTTTTTTTTTTTTTCCTGTAATGCTGTGTACCTGACACTCATTTTGTAAAGCAGGAGGACTGATTGGGCAAGGAAATAGCTATCATTAATCACAGTAAGATGAGAACAGGAAACAAAGATATTCTCTGGAGCCTGGGAGCCAAGTGTGTGAGAAGAGGCTATCCTTTCATGGATTTTGTCATGTCCCCCAAGCAGCAATCCTTGGTCCCTGACCCAGACAACTCTACTTCATTCATGCCTTTGCTACCTTGACAGTGTGGTTGCCTATGTCTGTGCTGACAGCTGGGTTGTGGTTGGGGAACTGTGACTCTCTGGAATAAAACCTGACAAACTTCAGTCTCTAAATGAGAACATGGAGAGTCCAAACCAAAAAGAGCTATAAGTGGTCAAAAATCTGATGAGTGCACACTGGGAGCTGATAGTCAAGGAGAATGAGACTGACTAAACACAACACAGGTTAGAGAACGTGTGGTAGAAGTCAGTTCTCAGGAGAGAGATCTGGGAATCCATTAGTCTGTAGAGGACTAGTGTGTTGCATAAACCTCTCCAGAACGGCAACACAGGTTCCTTTATGCAATAAAAGTTATCCAGAAAAAGAAACGCAATTAATAGCTTAAACCATGTATAACAGAAGATCTAATAAGTACTTAGGAGATTATATATCTGCATAAAGATACCTTTTATTGACAACAAGGATTAACTAGATGTATCTAAGAAGTCATAAAATGTATAGAATCCCAGAATATCACAATATCTAATACTGACCTCGTTTAGCTGTGCACTTCTCTGTAAGTTTGTGGAATGTTCAGCTAGAGGCGTAAGTGTCCATCTTTGTTTACTGTCTAAGAACACTACCTGTGCCTCTAAATGGATTTCCAAAGCACATAGTTGCTCAGAACTGACTTTTGCAAATTCTAAATGAAATCTGTACGTGTGTGCTAGTGTTTAGGTGTTACTCTTTAGCCCCGGAAAAAGCTGGTTGGAAATTTAAGAAAATGGGAAATGTATGAAGTTAGAATCTTTTTCTATTACCTCTTGTAAGAATCTGTAGTCTTTGTGAACTCATGTTTTTCTTCAGCAAATCTGCAAACAATTTTCAAGGAAACAAAGAATACTGTGTTTAAGTCCTAGGACTATTTGTTTCTATTATTGTGGTTGTTTTTCTTCTGTATAAAATGCTATAAAAATATGTATATATACATGGTTAAAGAGGAGCCCAGTTTATCTCCCACAATCTTCAGGTTTTCTCCAGAGAAGTGCTTTTTTTCTGCCTTATGTTTCCCTTTTATTTTTCATGTGTCATTTGATGGATTCCTTGCTTGTCTTTTTGGTTACTAGAAGGCACTGAAAATAATACAGATAAAAGACTTCCTGGCCTCACTGTGAGATCAAAACACACTCAAGCTTTGATAAGCTGTGGCAGGAAGAGGCAAAACCTTTGCTTCACTTCAAGATCTCTAACCTCTGCTCTCCTTATCACTTGCCACTGGAAAAAGCTCATGGTTGATACTCTTTTATTCAGGTAGCATCACAGATTGTCTCACAGCAGTTTGCCAGGTTGGACATTTTTACTGAAGCGGTAAATGGCTATTGCCTACAAGCAGCTCTCAGGAACCTGTAAAAATATCAAGTAGAACAATTGGTTTTCAGGGATTGCCAGGTGAGACAAAACATCCCCTTCCTGTGGCTCTGGTGACATGCTTATGCCCTGCTTCTGAAAGGTCTGCAGGAACTGATGCAACAGAAATCAATTTCTTCCAGCACAGGGCAGCTAACCTTTGGAAATCTAACTTATACTTTACATCAGAGGCTTGAACTGATCTGATACCTTGAGGGAATCTTTGTGAAGAGAGATGCAATGCAGTCAGTTAAATGTCTTCAATGCCAATACTGGAAGTCCTCTCTGAGCTCCTGAAGTAGCAACCCAGCTCTCTGTGCTTTATCTAGTTGCAGATATGTAGCTTTCCTCTAGTCAGTGCTTCTGGCAAGGAAATTGTTACTCTAGCAAGAGTGGAAATGGGAAAACCTGCATGTGTCCAAACTTGTCTGGAAACCCAAGAGTATGAAGGACTCTTCTAACAGACTGCCAGCTGGACCAAGAATAATGAAGTTTCAAGGTTTAAACAGTGGTCTGCTCTGGCCATTCTTGACGTAAAAAGATACTTTTGCTCCCCTCCAGTTCAGTCCTCCCACTGCTTAATGTTTTTTGTTCCCTTTCTTGAACTTCTACAGATTAAAAACAGAAAACAAACAGCAACCCTTCCCTCACTTCAGAAAAACACTTTTTCCTGTTTTCTTGTCCGAGTGCTCCTTTCACACTCAGTGGGTATCCTTGGGATATGTCCCAAGGCAGGCCGTGCACAATGGCTCAGCACCAAGATGCATGGCTGTCTAGTGCCTAGGAACACTGATGTGACCACCAGTGGTGTAATTTTATAATTGCTGTCTCTCAGACAGTATGTGAACTCGAAGTGATCTCCAAGACTCATAATCACACCAAAATCTCCTGAAAAGAACAGACAATTTCACTGGCCTCAATTCCCTTTCTGAAGGTTCCAAGACATAGAGCCCATTTTCTTTGTGTTTTATTTATGCAGTAGCAGGAAATCCCAGAGAGCAGAACAAGATGTTTCATTGTTTTCCAGAACTGGTAACACCTTGATGGCTAATTTTATTTTGGGCAAAATTAACTAAAAACTCCCAAAGAAGCACCCCCTTCATTCAGCTGTATGATCTTATTATTAAGCAGCAATTGCAAACTTGCACTGATCTCATCACAGCCAAGATATCACCCCAAACATGTGATCAGTGTATATGACTATCTGTCACTGTCCTGGAGATGTGCAATTCATATTCTCAAATTCTTGGAGTTTGAAATTAGAGATCCATTGCCACAAACATCTTCTGAGTAACACCAGTGAGGAACCACAGTGTTCCAAGGCAGCTAATCCTTCACAATATCTGATTAGATTCACAATGTGTTTAATTTCTGGATCATATTAGTCATTTAGACATTTTAGTGCTATTTCAAAAGCTTCAACTAGATGATACTTTAAATCATATCATTCATAAGTATTAGAGGAGCATATTCTGGTAGATCTTCCAACTTCTGACCACAATTGAATAGTTTGGCAAACATTCTTTGGTTCTTCAGACAGAGGACAAAGAGAGAATTTAAACGAGAATACACTTCTCTTTCTTGGCCATTACACAGTCTTTACAGGGATAAAATTGCCTCCAGCTTCAATGAAGTTCATCACAACATTTCCATAACATCTGATAGAGTGTTAGGATGACCTTGGCTGGCTGCCCACCAAGCCACTCCATTTCTCCCCTCCTCAGTAGGACAGGGGGAGAAAATAAGATGGAAAAGAACTTGTGGGTCAAGCTAAAATCAGTTTAATAAATCAAAAGCAAAGGCTGTGTGTAAAAGCAAAGGAAAACCAAAAGATGTATTCTCTGCTTCCCATCAGCAGGTGATGTTCAGCCAGTTGGGAAGTATGGCTTTAGTAATAGTACCGGTTGCTCCAGGAGACAAACGTACTAAGGAATATCCTTTACATACCCCTGCCCTAAACGTCTCCTCCCCCCACTCCCCCAGCTTTTATTGCAGGGCAGATGTCATATGGTATGGAATATCTCTTTGGTCAGTTTGGGTCAACTATCCTGGTTATGACCCTCCCAAGATCTTATGCAACTCAGTCTCCTGGCCTTTGGGGGTGTTGGGGATGTTGGAGCCTTGATGTTGTGGGAGCACTGCTTAGCAATACCCAAAACACTGCTGTGTTAACACCTTTCTAGCTACAAATACAAAGCACAGTATTATCAGCTGTTCTCATTTCTGTACAAGAAATTGAGAGCATATTGTTACTGAATCTCAAGAGAGGATGTAATTCCTCCAAAGACTTGGGATTTGAAGAATATCTGTCTGTGACAGACTAACAGTAACAGTCATTCTTAGATGATTTATGACATACATTGGCATTGGCACGTAAAAAGCAGTGGACAAATGTTGAACTTATGCTATTCAATTGGTAATTCAAAGTGCAATACATTACCTGGTTACTCTCATATCAAACGTGAGAGATATACAACTGGACTATTGCAATTCAGCTCACATCAGTACCCCAGTGTTAACATGAACTAGGTCAAAATTGTTCTAAGCTTTTTATAAAGGTTTGCAACACCTAAATTGCCTAACCTAAAGGTATCCTTCAACATCTAAAGTTTTACAATCAGACTAAAACTAGTTTCTACGTTTTGTTAAGCCTCAGTTTATTTCATGATGGAAAAAATGCCCCACAACTAGGACTGGAGCTGTTTGTGTCCTTAAGAAAATTGCTTCAGTCTTTCATAAGATGAAATGTAAGTCTCTTTAGTGCCATGATCTTAGCAAATAATTGGGGAAAATGAACCAAAGCCTCCTTTTTAGTTTTGCAGAGATAGTTTTATCTCTCTTACCTGTAAGATTAAGTAGGATTAAGCTCAAGAGAGAAATAAAGGGGATACTTTATGCTAACTTACATCTCCATATAAGGCCATGATAGTAGACCTTAAGAGATAGCTAATTAATTGACAGACTAACCATCCAGACATAAAAGAAATGGTTGGTTATAAACAGATTTTGCATGATTAATAAGGCAGGTTGGAAATTAGAACCCACATCTCTCACTGCCCATCCTCAAGTCCTAAACAGAAGAGTTATCTAACAGTTCATTTGCATAATAAATGAGGCTCTGGATCTGTCTTTAATAAAAATTTAGAATCACATAGCTTATTTGGAATTATTAAGAGAAGTAGGGGTCTGAATGATCCCACATGCATGTTGGGAAGTACACAGCATACTGCAAAGTTATAAAAACCTGCTGATTTTTGTTTGGTTTAAGATTAGGCAATATGTGTACTTGATCAACATTCCAATTTAATAACAGCCCAGTAAATTCCTCACAAGCTATGTAAGAATATTTTTAAAGTATTTATTGAAAGAAATTATTTCCATTAAAGAAACTTGGACAATTCTAAGTGCCTTCTTATGTTAGCTAGCTAAGAATATTTTATTACAGGAATCACAAAACTTATCTCTAATGTTCATAAATTCATCATCATTTCTTCAGTAAACCACATAATTCCCAGTAATTTAATATTAATTACATGTACTATTAATTTTTGCAATTAAAAAGTGCATACTTTGAACTAAACTGTAATTACATTGTGTTCATTGGCATGTTGTTGACGGTGGGCCACTTAATAAGCTTTCATTGTTCGTGAGGTTAATTTAGCTTAATTTTCCCATCACATGTAAATGTATCTTAATTTTTTTTCTGTTCAAATGTTGAAGTCATGGGACTTAGTCCTCCATGGCCACATTCAAAGGAGGCTTATTCACATTTCCAGAAACAGACAATAAAAGTGACTGTAGCCATTCCCAGTGCCATTTCACACTGTCTGGCCCAATTCCTGCTATGGCTTCAATAGCAGGAATGGCTGAAATAAATGCTTATCCACTCCTTCAGTGGTCTCACATTGAAGACTGATCCTTTCAAAGATAAAATCAGAAGCAGCTCTCACTAATACACCCATCTATAGCTGAAGTAGAGAAGCACTTTCTTCCCTAAGGACTGTAAACTCCAAGAGAGGAAATGAATATAATAAGAATAGGTCATCTCTCAAGAGTTTTTACAAGCAACCTGGGGGAATTCTGACAACTGAGGTATACCTATAAATTGCTGTCACTGTTTGTGACAACAGATTAGTGTCAGTAACTCAATTTACAGTCCTATGTATCTCTGTCTTCTAGATCTCTCTTGGTTCACTTACATCTCTGAATTCCTGTCAGCATTAATTAGAAATGCCTCCTTCCAAGTGATGTTACATTTGGAGTGATTCTTGCTGCTCTCCTGGCAGCTTTGTCATCCTCTGCAGCTGGTTCTCTCTGCTCCAGAATCACTGTCAACTCTTTTGTTGCTGAACGGAGCAACTAAATCCACTTAAGAATCATAAGTCAGGTACATCCCACCATATGCACTTCCAGTATTGCCTCATGCATCAGACATGTCCCTCCTGAATTGCAAGAGCAAGAGACTCAAGTGATTTAATTTTAATTTTGAATTCTCTTTCTAATCTAAGCTCAAAGGGTCATATTGAAAAAAATAAATCAAAGGTAGGAGTGGTGTTATGTAATGTTGTAAGTTTGCTTCCTTCCCCTAAATAGCCTTTTAATTTCATTGGAATTAGTTGCATAAAGCAATCTGGGTTTAGCTCAAGTTCTCCTTTCTGTGGATTTATGGCTTTACATTAGATATCTTGTGATTTTAGTTTTTTTACAGTGGGTATGAATCTTAAATTTGACAGGTAAGAGCTACTGAAGATACTTCAAGATGATATGGCAGGTAAATGAGTTCAGCTCTTACTGAGTTGAACAGGAAGAATTTATCTTGAGATGGTACGTTGAGAAATTGTCTCCCAGAAGACTGAGCTGAGCTCTGCTCCTGGTATTTCTAGAAGTAATCTCAGTGCAGGAGTGTGAGACTGAATGGGTGCCAGCAGTTGGGGGAATAGATTATAACATTTTTGGACTACAGTTCTAGTGTATTCTGTTATTTCTGTCAAATGCTATTTGCTTTCTTAGTTTTCAGCTTTGCAGGGCAAAGGAATAAAAAAGAAAAGCAGTACATAGAACAGTTCTGATCTTGCAGATATATCACATGGATGTACATCGACTATGGGAATGTTTTTTTTTTTTGTTGAGCCCTTGTACCTGTGCACAGCACAAGGCCTTGTGACCTGATTTGAGGAAGCCTTGTCTGAGGTGTGTGATGTGCTCAGCAAATAACAATGGAGCTGCTATTTTTAAGAGATACTTTTCCTATACTGAGGGTGCTACAGGAGAATCTCAGCACTGGCCCTATCAGTATTTCTTCAGGGCTGTGCAGGCTGCACTACTCTCCCACAGAACTGGAGCAATTAGTGGAAGGGATTATTGCTTCTGTTGGGCAAAAGAGACAACAGATACCTAAGTCCTCTGTTCTACTCCCTCTGAGGCCATCTTTTTCCTTCATCATTCCCATTAAATCATTATTTTTCTCTTCAAGGACTGAATCATGGCGCCCTGCCTGTGTCCTTGTTAAGATTTCAGCTACAAAAATGCTTTTGCTTAAGAAAATAACATCATGGGAAAGGCCATGGCAACACAAACACTTGTTTTGCCAGAACACATTTATACTGGATGGGTGGGTAGTTCAGATGGCCATGAACACTTAATAAAGCTCATTTTTCTAGTAATTCCCCAAGGCACTTTCTTAAAAAAAAAAAAAATATAGAGACAGACATTTCAGTGGAAACTGCCAGACTTAAAACAAATGCAATTACCTTTTTTTCATCATTTTTTCCTGTCACCTTAGCAATCTAGGGAAGGCATTTTCTAGTCTAAATAAATTGGACCATGTCGTGCCTTTTCAACTCTTCAGTCTTTTCTAAGTTTTGTTTTTGAATCCAAAATCCTAACAACAGCCTGTAACACATTTACATTCCTACATTCTTGCCTCTTTTTTTTGTTGGGTACACAGTATTCCTTCTTTTTTTTTTCCCCCTCTCTCCCTTTGGTAATATAATCACTCCACATTTTTCCAGATTTGGGCAAACAGAAATGTTTTTCAGGCTCTAGTTATGGTTTAAACAACAACAACAAAAAAGTATCTCTGGCTTTCAGGCATGAATTTAAAACACTAAATTAAATGCAGAAAGAAGCAAAATGAAATCTAGGATGAGGAAGTCAAAGCTGTCTAAGAAATGTCATAGATTCAGAGATTTAAGGCCAGTATGAACCAATAGATCTTAGTTTGACTCCTGTTTGTCACGCTCATTACATGTTACTCATTTATTCCTATATTGCGATCCATAACTTGATTAAACTGAAGTAGTGTTTCCAGAAAAGTACACTGCTTTAAAGTGAGATCAAGAAGTGGAAAATCAACAGCTTTTCTAACATTGATTGATAATAAAAAAAAAGTTTAAAAACATGCCAAACTTCTTATTTGAATTGGATGACCTCATCTAACTGCACTTCATCCTAATTTTTCCCTCTTTCAACAATATTAAAGGGTCATTATGACCTTGATAACTTCATATAGAGAAATTTCTACTCACCCTTCATCCATAAATCTGTTTAAATTGTACCAATTCTCCTCAAACTGCTGTGCTGGATTTTGTTTGATTTAGTAAGCCACAGTATTACCACTTTCAGCAGCCTCCATGGTACACACCTTTCCCAGACACAGGTTCTCTGTTCTCCCTTCGTAGAAATAGACTCAACAACTGATCTCTCTCCAGTTTTCCAAATCCCAGGGGAACAACAAGGCACTCCCTGTAAAACCATATTTGGGATTACATTTTGCACCTTATGAAGTACTTAAGGTGGAAGGCATACACACATAACCCACAGTGCATGTGTTTTAAATACATTACTGCTCTTCATCTAGATAACCCGGGGAATATAGTGTAGGTTTTCTTGACATATCCTAAGTCACCTGTTACGAGTAGATACCACATTGTCTGCAGTTACTCAGAACTCTCCTCTGAAAGACCCAGTCAGAGTCTCTCCTGTTCAGCTCACTTCTTCAGGTCTTGCTTCCTGCAGCTAACTCAGACCTCACATCCCCTGTTTTCAGTTCCATCCTATATAGAATCCTTCCACTTCATTCTCTAATACTTCCACATGCTTGATCCTTTTCCAATTTATAGACAACATTGTTAGCACCTAGCTTCTTTATTTTGTTTTGTTTAGTTGTTGTTGTTGAAGTTTCATTTCCCTGCACAAATGTTTAGAGTAATAAGTTCATCTAACTTTTTTGACTGTTGGGTCAAGCTGTAAGACTTCTCCGGTGGTTTTCAAAACCCACCTGGATACGTTCCTGTGCGACCTGATCTGGGTGGACTTGGCATTACAAACATACCTTAACATTAAAAAACTGGCAGAATCTTCCATTTCATAGATAACGTTCCCTCACTTATCAGAACTATATTATAGTTTTTGATCAAGGTAATACTTTATTAGCTCCTGAATTAATAAATCAATAAAACAACCAACACTTCTATAAAATCACTTTAGCTTCTGATCCTGCAAGAATGTGCAAGACCTGTCCATGAATTGTGTGAGAAGCTGACAGAGCAGGGGCACGTGATCTCAGATAGTATCTCAGGACAGATCTGACAGGGGTGGCTCTGCTTTCCTATTCTGTCCTTACCGGCTCTTGACACACAGCATGGGTCCTTGTTATTTCCCCTGCTCACAGATTGTGCCATACATGTGAAAATAACATACTTTCCCTTCAATCTATCACAGCATTTAACTCTTCTAGAAAGACAGAAGCATTTGCCACAGGAAGGGAAACAAACGGCAAGTTGCTTTGTGTAGCTCAATATGGAGAGAAAATCCAGTTCTTTGAAAAGATACTCAACTGTTACAACATCAGGCTTTGACATATTGTGGGGACACAAAGCATGTAATGAAAAGGCTGGCAGAACAAACGTGGGCATGCTAAGGAGAAAACACTGTTTTGGCATTGGGACCTACACGAGGGATGTGCAAAGTCATTTTGCAGAGAAGGCCAAATTCCATCTCTAATGACTTGTCTATATTTAGGACTATAGGATACACTTAATCTACAGCAAGATGCACACTGATATCAGGAGGGTTCTGGCACTAAGATCAAGGGGATAAACTATTCTTTTGTACTGTGGTAGATAACTCTGGCTTAGTACCATGATTGCTTTTTGCTCGAGGAAACATTCCATCTTAACTTTCACTGTTATTTTTGCACTTTGATTTTCTTCATTATAGTTTTTCTTTTGCTGCTATTAATTTTCTTTCACTCTCCTTTTCTATCTTTTTCTTCCCTTTCCTTGGAGTTTTCTTCCCTGTAATAATTCCTCTTTCTTCTCAATGCTTAATTCTAATTGCCTCCAACCAAAAAGTTTTGCTAAGCACTCCATGCCATTAGATTAAACTGTTCAAAGACAACTAAAGTAATTCAGAGTATTATTCAAGTTGCCTATTTGTAAAGTCCTGAAGAAAATGCTTCAAAAGTTTACAGTGAGTTCATGTTTAGAATATTGTAATGGATTTTTTTCTCTCAAGGGAAAGCAATGGGTGTAACCACTGTAGTATAAACTATTCTACAATAGTTGATCTAAATAACTAGCTGCAGCTTTTAGAATGCTCTGAAATAGCTTATGCCATGAGAGCTGCATCAGTCCATTTCTTTGTGTAGACAAAAGCTTTTGTAAACAGGACAGCTTGGCACACATCAACTGTAATGTAAACTTAAATTCTAGAGAAACTGCAGTACATCAGCTGAGGAAAATGGAAACACTCCACAGACTCAGATAGGTGTTTTCTTGTCTCTGTTTTCTATCAGCCACATTGTTGGCTCTTAATTGTTGCATTATGATCTTTCTCACCTCCAGCTCTTTGTTCTAGTAGCTAAACAGGACTAACATCTTTTTGAGGTCCCAGTGATAATATGACACTCTCTTTGAAAAAAACTCTTTTACTGTGAGGGCGATGGAGCCCTGGCACAGGCTGTCCAGGGAGGGTGTGGAGTCTCCTTCATTGGAGGTCTCCAAGACCCTCCTGGACATGTTCCTATGAGACCTGATCTAGGTGGACCTTCTTCTGTAGGGGGGTTGGACTAGATGATCTTTAAAGGTCCCAACCCCTACCATTCTATGATTGTATGATCCAGTAAACAGAATACAGCTGTAATGCATTGTGATACTATCAGAACCTTAATTTTGACTTTGGGCAATATTTTCACTGAAGAATGACTTTTTTTTAGAAACTTTGAATATATAGTGAGCAGAACCACAAATTATAAGCAATAAGGTTTATAAAGCACAAGACTCAGTTTCCTATCTTGAACGCACTGGGCAATTATTAAAAGAAGTACAGGTGATAAATGATTCCTTGAAAGGAAAGTGTTCTTCCTATATTATCCCTCCTGTCTAAGATGACCAGCCAGAAGTAGATTCCAAAATAACTAGTATACTTCTGCCTCATTCACAGATTCCTTGCAAGCAGCTGATTTTCAGTAGCTACTCCTGTCCATGTGGGATTCAACTCTGGAAAATTATTAACTCCAACATTTTTAGGCAACTATATAGAGATCAAAAAACCTCGTTTTTTGTCAGTGTTTGCTTCCTCTCATGGACTCTAAAGAAGCTTAGAACAGTACCTTAGACTTAGACAATTATCTCTTAGACAACTAACTCGTCCTAATTTCATATATTACATATATGCCAGACTGCTAAACGGACATTAGGATTTCAATGAATCACTGTATGCTGCCTACGAAAACCATACTGCTAGAACAGATATGAACAGAAAAAGGAAAAAGGGAAAAGAAGAAGAATTATTATGGGACAATGACTTCTGACATGGATCTGGGAAGAGTTAGTCTCAGAAACATCAGCAGCTCTTCTCGGTGTGACTTTTTTTGGTGGTCTGTCCTATGTCTCCCATGGCAGCAGAAGCTCTTAGGTTGGCTCAGTCATGGTCCCCGCTCTGTTTGTTTCTGCACTCACCTTCTTAGGCTACATTAGGAAAACAAAGCCAGCCCAACTATCTAGACAATAACAATAAAAAATATGTTTCTTTTTCTCCAGAAGATATCCGAGGAGGCAGAAAACAACCATGTGACTGTGCAACAAGGGATGACTGTGGATGACAAATTTTGAGCAATTATATCTGAGGCCACCATGAGAAATAATGAGGAAAAAACCAGTGTAAATTGTGTGCATGTCTGTTGTGTGCATGCATGTATTCCATTTACCAGGAAGATAACAGCTATTGAAGCCTGTTGCAGCATTTTGAGGAAAAAGGAAGAAATCTGCAATGTGGCTTCTTCCCAGCTTTCTGACCAACTCTAGAGCATTGCATCAAGTTTGATACATCATACTGTTACAGTTCACAGAAAGAAGGCCACACTAAGGAAAACTGACTAAGTGTACAGCCTGAAGCATCAGGCAACAAAGCAGCACGGGTATCTGAAGGGTTTAAATTAAGAACATGGAAAAGAAGAAAGGGAATTGAAAATGTGTAACTAAAAATGACAACATAAAAGTGGCTGAGGCTAAATGACAGCAAAGTAATAGAAATCTCCACGTGAAATTGTAACACTGTCAATTCCTGCACCACTAACTGTACAATTTGTAAGAAACAAGAACTTTCAGGGATTAGTATCAGACTGTGAGCTGCTTTCCCTTTCTGACCGTTGAAACGGCACTTAGACAAATCTGTACATTTTGAATTTAATCACTAGGTGGCTCTGTTGGCTTTTTTAACTACAGCATTTCCCAAGCCTGCAGGAGTTTTGGGAAGTGGATACGATTCAGAGAGATGTGCTCACTGACAGTGGTTATGAAGTATGTAACTTTTTCTAGGCAAGCCTCTATTGTGAATGATCACAATGAAACGTAGATATTAATTAAAAAAAAAAAAGACCCCGTCCCTCCCATCCCCCAAAGAAATGTCTGCAGCTTTTCACCAACTTGAACTGACAGTAAAAGGGGCAAAAAGGCATCGACTTTCCATTTCTCCCATGTTTTGCTGAATTTTCAGTTAATGGTGCCCATGGGCTGCCTGTGTGTTGACTGATGACAGGAAAATGAAGATATGGATTCTGGCCCCATGCATGGAAAAAGGTGGCAAAAGTGCTTTTAAGCTGTTGACAGGCTTTTCCAATTTCTGAATCACTTTGCAATAGTCTGTATCCTATTTTAGAAAAACTATCCTTTTTGTCTCAAGATGGTTACAGGTAACTCAAACCACTGATAAGGCAGTTATGGATCCCTAAGTCATGTAAGCATCCCTTTCTTTCCATAATGTTGCAAAATGTTGAAAAATCATCCTGAGGGATCATCCTTAGAATCCATTCTTTCAGAGTGATCATCCCAGAGTTGGCCAGGCTTACTAGCAGTCAGATAGCTTCTTTTCAGAACAAGGGACCCAAATTAGTCTTAATTTGTAGGAAAACTGATGTGCTAATCTATGGCATGTTACTTTGGCTCAAGAGTGCATTGCTGTGACCTGTTTAAGCATTAGTCAGAGGACATCTTTGCATTATACAAAGGGTGGACATGAGCTTATGCTGGCTGTGGTCTTAACCAGCAAAAGCTACAGTGCTACATCTGTCCATACAATTTTTGGATCAAAGCTGGCTCACATTCCCCTGGCTCTCAGTGCACAATGAAGCTGTAGAACAAGCTTGCTACCATATGATGTTGAGGACACCAAAATAGACACTGTTAAAAATGGAACTGGACTCATTATCGGAAGACAAGACTGATGACAATCAGTTAGGATAGTCCAAATTACACCTCCAGTTCATAAAGATTATAAAGCAATACAGGAGAGGCACAACAGGAAAAGGATTCCTCTGCCTTTGACATTAACTATGTACTCATGTTTCTGTTCATAGTGGATTTTCCTTATAGGACTGGCTGGGTATTAGCAACAAATGAAAAAGAAAAGGGGTATGAAGGTGTAGGGTAAAAAATGTGTAAGTAGAGAACCAGAGAAAAACCCTGAGCAGACCACTCTGGTACCCCAATCCTTCAAAGCATCTTCAAGGCCTTTCCAGGAAAAAAAAAAAAAAAGGCTATAGCAAAGGGAAAAAAAAAAGCACTACAACATAAAGCCAATCTACCAAACAAAAAACCCAAACAAACCACACAAAACGCCACTCTTCCAACTTATCAGAGGTACTGAGTGTAAGAATTGCAAGCTCAGAAATTGTTACAGAGGGAACTGAGTGAAGCACTAAGTACAGAAGCCCTGACAGCATTTGTTACTCCATGAAAGTATCTCAAGTGTACATCCACTGGTTAAGCTCAGCCTGAACAAGAGGGGACAGAAGGAATAGAAACAGGCCCTACATCACTGCCTTGTCTCCTAACAGGTGCTAGAGACATAGTATTGAGCTATGGGGCTCTTTTGTCTGGTCCTGATGACACTTAAGTGACTTGGAAATCTATCTTTGCACACAGAGAGTTGAATCAGGTCCCCTGAGCCACAATATAAAGCTTGAGATACACACAACTTGTCTGTATTGTGCTAAGTTCACCTGGGGCAATAACAAGTAGTGTCAGACTCCCAGAAAAGGGCACAACTATGACTCTGGTGCGTGTGCCGGCTTTTTGAGCAGAACGCAATTTCTGTTTTTCTGAACAGAACAATTTTTCCTTACTGATCTGCACTAAGGCTACCACCACATCTCCCACCCCTCGCCTCGTCCGCGCGGACAGTGGTGGCGGCGGCCCCGCAGCAACCCGCTGACATCGCGGCAGCTCCACAGGACACGCAGCGTGACGTGACCCGCTGACATTGCGGCAGCTCCGCGAGACACACAGCGTGACGTGACCCGCTGACTTTATTATTTTGTCACAGTCTACAGGGTAGGAAAAAGTGATGGAACGTTTCCCCAGATGTAGATTCCCATACCTGGTATTTTAGGTGTGCTGTTTGGAAAGATGAGATGGGCTTGCCAAGTCGTGCCGCTTAGGGGCATAGGCCGAGCAATGGCATTTTCTACTCAGGAAGGATGGCTAAAAATAATAAAGAGCATCTTCCCCCGAGCTGAAAGTTTAAGTTCCTACATGAAAAGAGCATTTTGGGTTGAGTTTCTTGCTAACTGTGGCTCCTTCATACTACACAAGCAAGATGCACAGGCTGGTTTATAAAAGGAGAGACTTGGAAAATACACTTGTGATAAAAAGAGAAAATGGGGGATATTCTGGGGACAGGGAAGACTGCAATTCGGCAACACCTAGCCATGAGTTCATTTAAGGCTATGCAACTTTTCTGTAAGGTTATGCCTAAGCTGTATCTTGTATTTCCATGTTTCTGGGACGTTAAGTATTCCACCTGCACCACACAGATCTGTTATTTGGCAATGAAACTTCTGACCTGAGTGCCAAATAATCCAGATGCAAACCCTTGTTACATATTATCACAAAAACCTTCATGGTCATCTAAATGCAATACCAATGCAGAACTGAGTACCACTTAACAGAACTATCTGCATTTCCACTGCAAAGACAATATGCAAACCCATTCTGATACTTTTTTCAGAAATCAAATGCTTCAGAATATTCTTTATTTTTTTAGGGGTTTCCAAAACAGACTACAGAGTTACCCTTTGTGAGCTGTAATTATGTTGTTTCATTATTTATCATGCACTGACAGTGTGTAATTTATTATACTGTTGCTTGCTAAATATTTTATTTTCTGTGCATTCTGAGCCAATACATTTCCAAAGCTGAGTAAAAGAGCTTTGTACAACAGAGTGATGGTTAAAAAATATTTCACCTGCATACTAAATAATAGATGTGAAATGTAACTTCCAGGAAATTATATTTTTTTTAATAAATCAAAGGTCTTTCAGCTCCATATACAGGTTTGTCTAATACAACTGAATTCTGAGAACAGTTCCAGAATTTCAGATAAGGGATGCATAATGTCAGAGGAAGCCAGTCTTCCATCAAGGGTAAATACTTGTAAAGTCCAGGCTAAGTAAGTTTGAGATAAACTGGTTTTATACCAGCATTTCTACACAGCTGTTGTGACAAAGCAGGGCAGTTAGTAGATGCCAGCAAAGAATTTGCCAACTGGCTGGAAAGAAAGCTTTCCAAATATCTGAATGACAGCTTACAATTCCACAGTGTCCCATCTTGCTTGTAAACCTTTCTTGTGCAACAAAGTATTACAGTATATTCCATTTATAAACTCATGGAAAACTTCTGTTATTTCAGACTCAGATTATTAGCACTGTACAGATACTTTCCTAGTTTATTTTTAAAGCAGTGACCGAACAGTCACATCCTTTAGTGATTTCTATAGTTCTCCCTTTCATTTCATTTTTTAAAACAATCAGATTTACATTTGCCTGCTAAATGTATTTTATTTTACGATACTATACTACAGGACAATTATACTCACAAGTATCCTTTCAGAAAGGAGAATGGCATTTGACTGAAAAAAACCAAGAAACAGGATTCCAAAGCTACCATCAGTTCTAATGGTGGTTGCAAATAATTTTCAAACCATTTTGCATAAGCCTAGTTGTACCTTGTATGTACATATTCTGAACACACAACTATCCAAGATGGAGTTTATAAATCATTGGCCTAACCAAATTTTCTCCTTCTTGTTGCCCCTCTCACATGCTTCCTGGAATGGTCTTAAACAGTCTAAAACATAGAAAATTTGCTGCTTATGTTTAGAGTAGGAACTAAACTTTTAGATGTACAAATTACAGGTTTAACTCAATACTGAGAAAGACCCAATCAGCTATATCAAGAGTTCCTGGGTCTAATTCAAATACAGGATTGAGTATTCATATACCCAATTAATTTCTACAAATTTTTTGAAAAGCTGTGCCTAAGAAAGTGGATCCTTTTTGATTTGCTGACTTCATAAACCAGACAGATATGATTTGCTTTGTAGCCTTTCAATCAGATGAATGATTTTCTCCATTTTTTAATGATCATAATTTTCAGCTGTTGTTTAAGAAGTTGAAACATTCTTCCTTTCTGCTAGAGAGTATTTGATAATGTGATTAAATTATGTTTCACTTTTGGCACAAACTTGCCCTCCAGCTTTTGGAGATTACTTTATTTAACCATGGGGTTTTTTTGCTGTTGGAATATCAGTTACTCTTCAGTAAGTAGGTGCATGTGTGCCAAGCATATCAGTAACTGAACTAACTGAAGATCAGTACCAGGTCTAATATTGCTTGGATGGCGCTAATGGGTACGTTATAGATTGAAATACTTCATTTGATCTGTTAGTTGTTTGGTTGTTATCAATATCACAGTCAGTAATATGAGTCTATTTAAACAAAATGATTCAAACTCCATGAGCTTTAAGGCACTGCTCAAATGAAAGCAGTACATTATAACAACCAAAACAATTGCAAGAGAGAATGAGAAACTATTTATTAATTTTGATGAATATGCATTCCAGCTTCAATTATCTTCCAGGCAAGATCTGTCTGCTTTGGAAAACAAGCATTGATAATAGAGATGTATGTTTCAGGTTTTCTTTATTTTACTCCATTCTTCAGTAGATGTTGACATGCAAGGAAATCCTGAAAACTTCTATTGCCTTTCCGTTTGTTTAGTATAGACTGACTGTGAAAGAGCAGTTTAGATACCAGGTACACTGGAATAATTATGAGTTTACTATTGTCACCGAAAGAATAATCTCTAAAGTAGGGCTCAAAGCAAGTTGAAAGCATAATAGAAATACAGAATATAAAAATAATACAAAGAAACATAATCATTTGTAACTGTGTGGTAAAAGGAAAGTAAGAACTTTTTGCCTGTATAAGATTAAAAAGACAAAAAGAAATACATTTTTATACAATGCAAAATTTACCTGAGAGAGCTACTGCTTGCTACACAAGAGAAGGGAACCACACCTCAGATGGGCTTCCGAAAGAACTGTCATTTTACAATAGGAATCAGAACTTCAAAAATAACTCTGGAGATACTTGCACTACCTTCAGTATGGTGTATGAAAGTGTAATCTACCCACAAACTTGACTGGCAGAAAGACTCCTTCATAGGACAGATGTTAAGTGTTAATAGGGTGTTGTGGTTTAACCCTGTCTGGCAACTAAGCTCCACCCAGCTGCTCGCTCACTCCTCTGCACTGGGATGGGAGAGAGAATCAGAGGGGTAAAAGTAAGAAAACTTGTGGATTGAGTTAAAGACAATTGAAAAGGTAAAGCAAAAATTGCACATCCAAAAGGAAGCAGCACAGCAAAATGAAGAATTCATTCACCACCTCCCACAGGTGCTCAGCCATCCTCAGGAACGCCAGACTTCAACATGTGTAACGGGTACTTGGGAAAACAAACATCATCACTCCCAACATTCTCCCCTTCCTCTCTGTTCCCCCAGCTTTATGTGCTGACAACATCATGCAGTCTAGGATATCCCTGGGGTCAGTTGGGGTCTGCTGTCTTGGCTGTGTCTCATCCCAACTTCTTGTGCACCTCCAGCCTCCTCACAGGTGGGGTGGGGTGAGGAGCAAAAAAAGGCCTTGATTCTGTGTAACCCCTGCTCAACAGTAAGAAAAACAACCCAGTTACTAACACTGTTTGCAGCACAAATCCAAAACACAGCCCTGTAACAGCTACTATGAAGAAAATTAACTCTATCCCAGACAAAACCAGCACACAAGGTGCTAACTGACATTACTGGAGTGTTCTAAGTCTGGATGCAAAGTTTAACGTGTTATGTTTTGCAGGGCCTAATGGAAGCGTACAACAATATCTGTTGTTAAAAATACATTATGTCATTGTTGCCAGCATAGTGTTATTTCATTTCACAAAGATATATCTGACTTGTTTGTTATGAGAGCAGAGATGGGACATGAAACTGGACACACTAGTCAAATATATGTTCTGAACACAGTTTGTAACATAAGCGATCATGGTAATTGCTTCTGCGATACTTGAGAGGAAGTACGTTCTTGTTAACTTATTACTCTATTCTTACAATCCATCCTGACTTTATTACAGGTCTTGCAATAGTATCTTCTTAATGCTTCAGTTACTATAGCTGCATTTACTAAGTTATAATCTCAGGTTGCCTTTAAACATGTCCAGGTTCTTACAAAAAGAAAGCTCATTTAAGTAGTCATGGTCACCTAGAACAAGTGTCCAACATCCTCACAGACTTGTACTGCAGTGCTCATAGAAGCTTTTTCTTTGTTAAGGCATTTTTAAAGGCCTCCCTTCTGTGTGACTTCTCTGGCCTTTATAAAATGTGAACTCACAGTGCAACGTTTTCTTCACTTGGGGTGTACAGAACCGCCTTTTCCCCAGAAAGCCTACTGTAGAAACTGTTATCTTTAAGACCATTAATTTTTCATTGGGGTTGGTAGAAAGCCAGCAATAGCACAAAAGGGAACTCTTCTAGGCTCTCACATCCCATAGTTAGAAGAGAGATTAAATCAAGTGTGGACGCAAGACCCATTTGCCAAGCTGAGAAGCGGGATGGGATACCTGAGTCCAGCAGGCAGAGCACAGTTATGATTAGAGAGCCGCTAAGGCGCCCATACTGCCAGACACACACTGTCGTGATAATCAAGCAAATTTGGGCAACTTCAGACGGGTGGTTGGGATACGGAGAACAGGAGAAAGGAAGCAGGATAACAGGTCAGCAATCAAAGGGTGTACTGAATAGCCAGGAGCAACAGGTGTCCTTTACTCATATCATATGGGCAGGGCAACCACGCATGAGTCAGACTTACACTTTTGGTGTGTAACTTCCTGGGTGGCAGATGGTTTGTCTGGGTGTAGCCTGGCAGCAGCTGATGCAGACATTCGGAGTTACTGTGACAGAAACATGCACAAGCAGCATAAGCTTTTTTTCCCCCCTCAAGCTAAGAAACAACGCCTATGTCTTTAAGTGGTATTATTAACATCAGTTAATCTTTATGATTGATTGACTCATTTTCAAATGCTTTGGACTGGTACGTGTTTCATACAACAGCTGAGGCCACAATTCTTAGCTTTTTTTACAAGCACATGAGGGTGATTTGGGTCGATACTAGTATAAGAGCCAAAATACCTGGTGGTCTTTGCAACTGAGATTTTGCAAAGTTTTGCAACTCTTCTTTGTGATTCAAACTTTGTATGGTCACCGACTTTTTTTTTTCCCTTTTCATTTCTATTTCTTCACCAGCTGTGTTAAGTCAAGGAATTTCTGAAGCCAAGCTGCTCTGAGGTTTATCAGTCTGGGAGGACACGGAGGGGACAGCACAGTTGCTACCTGATCCCCCATGTGTTTTGGGAGATGTGCCTGCTTGTCTTTTCCACAAAGGACCTTTTTCTTCATGCCCTGCATTCCCTGCACTGCTCCCTACGGTGCTCCTCCTCGCTGTAAAGACACTTTTATATTGAAATGTCTTCCGATTAGACTCCCAAGTATTATAACCCATATGTACCCTTAAACATTGCAGGTTCAGGGTCTAGAATCTCTCAAAACATTAGTCAAATTATTTTACATGTTAAGATCCTCATTCTTGTCAAGTCATACTTGTTTTGACCTTCAGTTATTTATCTTGTTTGGGGTTCTTTTTAAACACATGCGAGCACGTGAACCGTGTCACTGCACTGAAGGACGGACACGGGTGAAAACACTCCTCGCATCGTCAGCAAACTTACTTATTGGGTGTCATCTTCGCACCAGACTCATCTCGAACCCAAGTTCTCTACCTTAAAGCGGTTTTTTTGAGGAGCGGCTTTGAAATCAGCGCTTGAGAAGGCGGCACTGACGGGTTCCGCGGGCTGAGGCGGGATCGGGCAGGCTGCGGTGAGCCGGCGCCGGGCCGGGGCGGTGCGGGGCGGCCCGGGGTGCTCCCTTCCGCGCCGGCCGGGAGACATGTGACAGCGCGACTTCTGCTCCGAAGGCTCCGGCGGAACAGGGGCCGCGGCGGCACGGGGGGAAAGGCTTCGCGCTGCTTCTGCGGCTCCCCCCGAGGCCGCGGCGCGGAGGAAGGCGCCGTCCGTGTTCTCGCCGCTCCCCATCGCCGCCGGTGCAGCCGCGGGACGAGGCGGCACCGTGAGCGCCCGAAGCGGCCGCGGACTCCCGGGGGAACGTAACCCGCATCCCTGCGCGGGAGCCTCCTCGCTGAGGTACGGACGGGACGCAGGACCCTCGTCGCCTCGCCCCGCCCCGCCAGGGTGCCCGTTAACGGCGCCGCTCCCCCCTGCCCCGCACCGCACCGCCCCGCACCTTCCCGCACCGCCCCGCCCCGCACCGCCCCGCACCGCGCCGGGCCGGGCCGGGCCGCCCCGCG
>WBNH01000962.1:0-66173 GCA_013401255.1 Urocolius indicus | reverse complement strand
GGCCCCACCTGCTGCGGAGCCGCCCCGGGCCGGGATGCTGCCGGCCGAGGAGCAGCTGGCCGCCTCGGCGGGGCCGGGGCCGCGGCAGCCATAAAGGGCCGGGGAAGGGGCGGCGCGGCGCTGCGGTGCCGGGGTGGCCGGACGAAGGCTGAATGCGGCAGCGCGCGGCGGCGGCGTCTGGCGGGAACGGCTCCTCCCTCTGCTGCCGCTCGTCTCCGCCGGCGGCTTCTGACGGAGCCGTTCCAGCCGGCGGGAGCGCCGGTGGCGCGGCCGGGCCCTGCCCCGGCATGGCTTTCCCCGGGGCCGTAGGTAAGTCCCGAGGCGGGAGGCAGCGACGTGCCGGGCTTGCCCTGGACCGGCGGTGACCTTGGCCGGCGCTGCACGGGAACGGGCCCCGCGGCTGGCCCTGCCGCACCTGCCCCGGCTGCAGGACGCGGCCCCGCGCTGCCCACCGTGGGCGCTGCAGCGGCCGAGTTGTGGTTGTCGTGGCGTGTGCTCGTTCTGTCTCCAAACCCATTACATTCTTGATCGACTTTTTCTTTTTAAGCAATCATTTCATCACTTGTTATGGTGCATGTTTCAAGAGAAATAGCTTTTTTTTCTTCTACAGAGAACTACAGAGCAGCTCACCCAGCCAGCTTCTCTTTAAGAGAGGTATTTAGGAAAAGAGTATTTGGTGGCTGCTGGACAGCATTCATACCCCCCTCTCCATCCTGTTAAGACGTCTAGTTATTGCACTTCCCGGCACTCACCGTGGTTAAAAGATGGCACTTCTGTAGAAGGATGCTGACTACCAGATCCTCATTTGTCTGCCAGTTTGCGACGGCACAGCTTGCATGAGTATTGAGTGCCTCGTGACTATTTTAGGTTTATTAAACTAATTTCAAGTGGCATAAGCTGGCATTGATGTGGGTGAAGCTACCTTTCCAAATGTCCTGTGCCTTAGGTTCTCATTTCTTGAGGATATAAGATCAAGTCCTGTCAGAAAAGAAAAAAAAAAAAAAAAAAACCCTTTTGGCTTCAATAGAGGATTGTACATGTATCTATGCATTCTGACTCTTTATTATTGTAATGATTTAAAATACAATATAGTTTCATGTGCAATGTGTTTCTGACCACAATTCTCTAAGAAGAAGTTCACTTATACTAGGAACATGCTCAGCCAATGGTAAAAATACAGCCAATTTTTCCTGTCCCGGGCAGCTAGTACTGAAAATATTTTAATTGCTGATTTATCAGCAGAAGAAACATTATTCCACGTTACCATTATTACTAGAACCCTTTCTGTAGTCAAGTAACTCTAAAGACTATTCTTACCTGGCTCAAGTGCCTCAACAGGCCCTTGTTGCTCACAGCTGTATGTATGGCTGTACCGTTGCTGACAAGTGTGCTCATTGAGGTCAGTGGAAAGACTCCCATGACTTCACTGAGGTTGGAAATTGAGAAACCAAACCTAAGTTTGGATGCTTGGAAAACATCGTAGTGCTTTGTCATAGAATCATTTGGCTAAACGTCTGTGTATTTTTGTTTCTTATGTATGTATAGTTGATTTTTATGAAGACTTAATAGTAATTTCAAAACAAGAATTCTCCAGGCAGAAAAACTGCATAGTCTTGGGTCCACAGTTATTTAAAGCAGGGATGTTTTTCCACTGGGCTGTGAATTGGTACTTAAAATATAAAATGCAGAATAACGTAGATGATCACTCAATTGCCAAGTTAATGGTCCAATGTATCTCTTGTCACTATGTCATGCTATATTCGCTTTTAGGATAAAAGCAAAAGTGTTCTCAAAGCCACTGTGAAAACAGGTGGATGTTAATTAGAATATTTTAGGCTGAAAATAACAGGATCACATATCAAAAGGATCACATATCAACATGTGAAACTTGCAGCATGCCTACAGAAATACCATAATGGGGGTCCTGATAAGTTCTGCTTGGAGTGATTAATAACTGCCATCTTCAATACTGGCTCACAACATACATTGTTCTTTAAATTAATGCTGTCTTAGAAAGTATGTTTGCATTTTTGTAACCAAAAAGGATTCTGAAAAGCCAGTTTTGGACTCAGACTTCACATTGTGGCAGTGCTTGGATCCATTTGATTTGACGTGTTCATTGCTATTTTTAACTTATGTAATAAGAATTTAATCTTATTTGGTACAAACTCCATCATACTGAAGGCATTCAAAAAGCTTTATAGTACTAAGTAATACCAGTCAGTAACTTACAAGCACTGTATTTTTTTTTTCCTGCCAGAATGCTACCAGATATGTCACAAGTCATGTTTTGGATTGTATGAAAATGAAATACAAATAAAACCATGAAACGAAAGAAGAATTGCTAAACATGATATTTTCAGTAGTACTGTTATAAAGAAAAATGGAAATACTATGTGATGAAAGGCTACTTAAATAAAACTCTATAATACAAAGCATATTTTTTTAGAAAAACAGTATTTAAATCCTAAGTAGCAATTAAAGTCTCTATCTTACCTGCTTCCCACGTATAACTCAAAAGCAGGATACGAACTACTGAAAAAAAATACTCCCTGAGTTCACTACACCAGACTTGCTTGTGTTTTGCAACCATTTTATTTCCCAGCAAGTCCATGACTTTTGTATTTGTGGAAAGGACAGGGTGAGGCAGAAATTTGTAACCTTGTTTTCTAGCTTGCTTGTGCCTCTAAAGTTGAAGTCCCTGAGCAGGGATGAAGACAGGCAACTGAGTGAATGTGGTTTCCAAGTTCAGTGCAAGTACATACAGTTAAGTATATGCTATGTGACAAATCATAGTCTCTCTGATTACGCAAGTTAAGTTGGAATCTATTGGCTGATCTGTACCTATGCATCTTAGAAATTTTCATTAGCATACCAAGAAGTCCCTACTTCACAAATTAGCATGGCTCTGCAAGAAAAGATACTCAGTGGATGGCTGTGGTTCTTGTGTACTGCATACTAGTTGAAATTCTGTGTAGCTGTTCTCCTTTTCTGCTTTTGCTCCAACCTCGTGATTTTAGTAGACGTACCATGAAAAAACCCCAACAGTCTCTCCCATATAACAACAAGAACAATAAAGATAACTTTGTCAACTGTCTCCCTTATTAGCCGAGATGCCCAGACAGTTTCCAAAGCTGAACATCTCTGATGTTGATGAGCATGTGCGACTTCTAGCAGAGAAGGTATTTGCTAAAGTTCTCCGAGAAGAAGACAGCAAAGATGCCTTGTCACTATTCACTGTGCCTGAAGACTGCCCTATTGGGCAGAAAGAGGCCAAGGAGAGGGAACTGCAGAAGGAACTGGCAGAACAACAGTCCGTGGAAACAGCAAAAAGGTTTGTTCAGTAGTTGTCTTCTTAGTGGAAAACGTGTTTTTAAATCAGTTTAAGTTAATATTGAAATAGGTGGCAAATAGTATACTGCCTGTTATTACTTAAGGAGAAAGGTCAGCAGCAGGTACCAGTCAACAAAGGGCACTGGTGTGATGTCATTTTGTGCCATGCAGAAAGTGTGGGGCTGGGCTGTGAGGTTGTTTCAGCTGCGTTTCCAGCAATAGCATAGACACAGCTTATGCAAGTTTAACAAACAGCATAGCTGCATAGAACTGAACATAGCCCTAAGGCTCTTTAATGTAAAAAGAGTCAGAAAAGGAAACACTTCCCCCCATTCTAGTTTAATTCAGAGAAATGGAAAATTTTAACACTGAGAAAATGACAGCGATGTGATCCTTCTTTAGTCTTTGTAAAAGTAGATGAAAGCAAAGACTTGACATTTAACATCAAGGGAGAGGTGAAAGGTGGTATTGGCATAATGAGGTTATTTGTAGGTTTCCTTAACTCACAGAGATAAAATCTAACCACTATCAGCCATAAAAGAATATGTTTTGACTTTTCTGGGGAGAAAAAAAAAAAGGTACAGTCTACCTTTGTTTTACTCATGAATCTAAAGAAGCAAAACTTGATTTGGTTTATGATTATTTTCTATAGGAAATGTAGCTTTACCCTAATATCAGACTGTTCCAGTATCTTGACTTCAGTGGGCTGGCTCAACTGTTTCCTGGAGTCCTGTGGCTCAGCAGCAGTCTGACACCAAATGGCTTGCGTGTGTGTTCAGACTCTTGAAAAAGCAGGCAAACACGGAAGCCTTTGCCAGCGATAGCTAAACACATGTGCCCACTTAGCTGCAGACAATCAGTTGGGCAATGCTTGGCATCATATTTCTGGAACAGATGGAAGAGGAGTCAGTCAAGTTCAGTTAAGGCATGACACGCTGATGATACAAGGCGGAGTACGTTTGATTTTTGAATTGTGCAAGTGGGTTTCTCACTTGACATGTTCATACACATAAAAAAAGCTCAGAAGGAAAAGCTAGATGTTTCCATTCAAGCAACCATTTTCTGTGTCTTTCTTCCTGAACAAATAAGTTTTAATCTGGGAAATGGTCTTTTAGAAATATGTTCTGTTAAACTGTATCTCATTTTTTTGCACAAGTTTAGCTGTCAGAAGTGGGAAGTTATATGTACAATGTTTACACGTGGGAACAGAACGAGTATTCATCACTGTCCTATAGGACTTCCAGGATAGCTACATGAGGAAAACTTCTCTTGTTTTCAGCTGCAGTTGATCCAACTCTACCTTTCAAGAATTTCATACTGATTTCAAAGGCGGCTTCAAGTACTTAAGAAAGGGTGGAATTTGGTCATAGGGTAATAATTGTACCAGCATTGCATCTTCAGGGGGTTGGACTACATGATCTTTCTAGGTCCCTTCCAAAGCTGTGATACTGTGATTCTTATTTTTCAAGCTATCACAGAAGTAATATACAACTCCTAGAGAATATTCCAGCATTCCTTTTGCTTTGATAACTTTTTGGGGACTAGTTTGTAAAATGAGGACCTGTTTCCACAATGCAAAAGAAAGCGTTATCACAGGTAGTTTCTAACATGATATTGATTTATTACATGAATAATTAAAATACATTTAAATATATTTAAACTGAGTAAAGAAAATTAATTAAAATAGTTATATAAATTCAATTAAACCTTTAATTCAAACTTTAGCTATATTCTAAAACTTCATTGAGGTATTGCAGTTACTTCACTGAAAAATGCAGTATTCATTTTTTAGCTGGTTTTGTACACATCTATCACTGGTTTGCTGAGAAAGGGTGAAAGTTTTTTATATCTACAGGGGTTAGCCATTTAGTGCTCTGAGGGAGAAAATGGACTTGCATATCAGAGCCATGCTATGTTATTACTCTGATAACCTACATGAGCCTTTTGCTCAAGTCTCATCAAACATTGCCTTAGAAATACCTACAAGCTCATCCTTTTTCTTATACATATAACTGAATGACTATATATATTTTGATGCACAGTCTTGACAAGTAGATGAGTTTTTCAGTCCTACATGTTTTCAGAAGATTGAACAGTGTATGTAATAACACGGCAACTTACAACAACTTACCATAAATAACATTCACTTGTTTCTGTCTGATACTTCCTGAATTCTGGCACCATCAGTCTCTAAGAATCAACTTCTACTGAAGTAAGCACAGTGGTCATGTTTTTTCTTCTGTACGGTGGCTTGCTGAAACTGAATTTGTAAGGAGTGAAGCAAAGCAAACCTTAGGACATCTTACAGTGATTGTAAATAAATGATGATGTATTGTATTTCTGGGGAGGGTAAGTGCAATTGTGTGTAGCATATATCATGTGAAATGTCAATAGAAAAAAAAAAGCTAAAAGCACAAATATTTTAGGACCAACATTTTTGCTGTGGTATGAGGGATTTCACTTGTAAAAGTTCTTAAGGGGAGATTTCTTTGCTGTAATGAGTTTCCCAGTGTATTGCATGTTTTATACAGCACCTTATTTTATGCTTTATGCCATGAATTTTTAGGAAGAAAAGTTTCAAGATGATTCGATCTCAGTCTTTGTCATTACAAATTCCATCTCAGGAATGGAAAGCACCATCAGCTAATCCTGTTCTGTCTCCTGCAACACCAGTTCTTCCAACTGCTTTTGTGCCAGTCCAAGTGCCATATGACGTACCAGAGTTTCAGAGAGTTTCAATCAGTGGGGATTATTGTGCAGGGGTAAGAAGCTTCCCTTCCCCTCACCCCACCCTGCCCCATCCCGTATGCAATGGGGAAAAGAAGTCCCAAACCACAAGCAGTTTATGTGTATGATGTGTGAAATGCCAGTATATTATGGCTCTCTGCAAAAACAACTATAAATTGCTTTGTGAACACATTGATTTGTAAAACGGGTGAAGTAAAGGTCAGGTTATTTTACACTTTTTATCATAAAAAATAAATATACAACTCCAGGGGAGTTGTGGAGTCTCCTTCCTTGGAGATCTTCAAGACCTGCCTGGACATGTTCCTATGTGATCTGATCTAGGTGAACCTGCTTCTGCAGGGGGTTGGACTAGATGATCTCTAAAGGTCTCTTCCAACCCTACCATTCTGTGATTCTATGAAATGGGAAGTATATAGTGGGAGGAAAAAAAAAAAACCAACAACCCTGTATGTGTTTTCTGTATTGATTTGGATTTTGCTTCTGTCACTGGCTTCCTGAGATCTCTTATAGTCAAGCTACATACACTTAAATTTCTGGAAATCCAGTCTCCTTATTACTAGCATGGATTCAGTTTGTTGCTAAAACTGCTGTTTTATTTTTGTCAGTATTTATCCAGGCTTTCTTTTCAGGTTACAGTTGATGATTATGAACAAGCTGCCAAGAGCCTGGTGAAAGCTCTTCTCATTCGAGAAAAGTATTCCCGTCTTGCCTACCATCGCTTCCCCAGAACTACATCTCAGTATTTGTGTAGCATGCGAGATGAAAAATGGAAGGTTGAAGATGAAGTGTATCCAGGTGAATATTCTTCCTACTGTTCTTGAAATACAGAATTAAACCCATACACTGCTGTGGTAACCCTGGATTTTATGTGGTGATCTCTTCAGAGTGTCTTTGCCACTGTAATTTTTTCTGTTGGAATGACTGTTCTAATCTGAAACTTTGAGGCTGTCAAAAGCTAAAAACACCCATATTAGATGCTCATTGATATTTTTGTTTTCAGCAAATGGGATAGTAAGTAGTACACATGTATTCCTTCAGAAAAAAAGATACATGGATATGGTTCAAAGTAAAAGGTCATTCCTTCTGATCTTGGCATGCTGAAATAAGAGGGATTATGAGCTCACCTACATTGTAAATTGAAACACAAAGCAGATGTGCCAGTTGGCAAGCCCTGAGTCAGTAATTTCAGAGGCATGGCACACTTATCAGGTCAAGGCTGGAAGCTGTATAGTCATCTTTGTTGAGCATTCTGCCTGGGTTAATAAACTCTAGTCTCTCAGCAAAGCTTATTAGGTTGAACGTAATCCCCATTATATATGTCATAATTAATATTTTTTTTCCACTTAGGTGGGTTGTGTTTTGAAAGCTTTGTTTGTGCATTAAACTGCCCGCACTGCTAGTTTTTGGATAAGCCTGTGAGAGGCAACTTTTGTCCTATACATGTGTCTCTGTAGATGTGTCCATATTGTTGGTAACGTATTTTCAGCCATGAAGTGGTATTTTAAATCCGTTACCCTCTAGCTTAGTGGTTGAAAGAGGGTTAATTAACATGTGTTCGTGCAGGAGATATTTTCAAGCTATTATTAGGTTAGTAACTGTTTACAGTTATGATTTTAAACTTGTGACATAAATGATAAAATCTCATTACACAATGTCTTAATTAACACAAATTTGAGCTGGATAGTTATGAATGGTATCAATCTATAACATATTCAGGTGCTCTAAGTGAATGAAAGGAGCGGTTAATTACTTTTCTGTCTTGGCTTAAGTGAACAGGTAGAAGAAGGAATCTCAATGATAAGATTGAGCCCAAGAATGTAGTGCAGCTGACATCAGTGTGTCTGAGGGACTTATGTTATGCTAGTTGTATTAGTAACATACTGTAAAAGAAGCAATGAACACTTACTGACACGAGTGACGATGGTTGAGTGTTCACATTAACTGAATCTCCCAGAAGTATGTGTGTTTACCTGATTCTCAGAGTGGGGGTGAAAAACTGCACTGAACAAATTCCAACTGTGCTTCTGGTACTTCCTGATTTTGGTGATGATCGAAAGTCTAAGAGTTGTATTGTACTGTCTCTGGCTTCTGTGCCTCTTGGTTCTATTAAAGAGCAATTAAACATAAAAATAAGGATTTTTATTTAAAACTAAAACCAACGACAAACAAAAAACACACATGAAAAAATGCAGTGAAAACACCACAAGACCAAATAACCAAACAGACCCCTCAAAAAAAGAGAAACTACAACCACTGTCTTGGCCAGCATGAGAAGCACTGAGTCTTCAGTTATTGCCTGCTCTATTGGTGAAGTATATTCACTGATAGTCCTAATATGTATGCACTAGTCTAGCTCACTGGACTGTGGGATAGGCAGAGGTGAAGAAGTAAGGCACAGCCTGTTCTTTTCTGACAGATGTTTCAATACGAGAACAGCTGCATTACTGTGTGCTTCAATACAAATTTCAAAAATAACTACAGTGAGCAGAAGGGGGAAAGAAAATAAATGAAGGTGGGTATGAAGTCAACAACTGCTTTATTGTTCTAAAATCTCAACTGTACTTTCAACCGTCTTAATTTAGATACTTCTGGAAACTTATGTTGAAACTTGTGCCATCACACGTTAATTAAATCTATTTATACACTGGTTCAGGGACCTCTAATAATGTATAATATTTGAATTAAGATAGGCACTTAGCTCTGAGAGAGGCTGTAATTAAAGTCGATCAGAATAAAGCTGTGTGGTAACAACACGTCTCTTATAGTAACTGACAATGTGATTTTACTGGGAGTATTAAGATTTATTAGACCCGAAGCATTATAGAAGCAGAAAGCCCTACTTGTAATTTGCCTTCTGTGTAAATTATTTCTTCTAAATATAACATAAATTTATTTACAGATTTCCATTCACCGCCAGAAGAAAATGAAGACCCTTACAATCTTGATGATGCTCCAGACAATTTGGATTATGTTGTGAAGATAAAAGGTGGCATTCCCTTTGTTTACAATAACAAAGAAATGATGGAACTCAATGAGCCCCGGAGTCTGCCATATCCTGACCTGGAGACCTATACCCTTGACCTGAGCCATGTTCTTGCTCTAATTGCAGATGGTCCAACGTATGTTGTTTTTCTTTCTTTTCTGCCCCTTCAGGCTGTTGCCTTAGTTTAATTCTTCTCACTTTTGTGATATTTAATTGCTCACTGTACTCTGTCCACAGTAATGTTTTGTTTTGTCCTTCTGAAGCATTAATGCATTATGGAAAGACTTAAAAGATGAAACCAAACCCCTCATAAGGCTGTATTTCATTTTCTTCAGTTTCTTTGCATCAGTCATAGCAGAATGAGAACCAGTTATCAGAAAAGCAACAAATTGGCTAAATGTTAAAGTGAGATCTGACCTGAACTATTTGAGGCATGGGAACTGAAACTTGGGACCTCACCTTTTTATTTTGTTTTGACCTGGACTGATATTTGAAGCATTTGAACAGTTGAAATTGTTTCATATCTGTTCTACTTTTCCTGCATAAAGAGGAATCCTGCATCTGTGGAGCATATAGAACAGCTCAGCATATTAAGTCTGCTTTGTTCCATATGTGAATTAGGTGTTCACATGCTGCAAAACTGATGCATGCATGCATGCTTAAAATAGGCCTGAAATTTCCCATAACCCTCAAATCCTGGGAAATCTCTAAACCTCATAAATATAACAACTCTAGTACAGTCACTGAGACACTCATGACAAAGCTCAACACGGGAAAAGGAGAATAATCCACCCTAGGACAGAGCCAAGTGGGAACCTGGACTGTTCTTCTGAACTATTGTTCTGCCTGCCACCATTGCATTCCTAATCCAACTTTTGAAAGATCATCACTTAGTGTGACAAGTTTGTCACACCTGATCCATTCTTTCCTCTTGTTTCATGCTTGCAGCATAATGTATCTGCCTTGTGCATTGGTAGTGTCAAAGCAGATGGTCTGAGCAGAACTGTCCTGTTCCCTAAGCACATTTTCAAGAGCAAAAGCCTATGCTGCTGCCAGCATGATCAGCACTCCTGCTCCAAATCAAAGCTACCTTGAGTATACTTGTTTACAGTATGCAATGGGTAAATACATTTACCCATTTCCAAGAGACAGATATTGAGAAGATTAAAGGGCAAGGGAGGAAAAATTTGAAACAAAAGTCATAGTGAAGGCTTTTTGCAGCTTTTGTCATCATCAGGAAGCCATAAATAAGAAGGGCCTTGGTAGGATGTGTTAGAACACTCAGCACCTTTGTGAATGCAGGAGCAATAATCTCCTTTCACTTCTGCAGATAAGCTTTTGCTGATTCACGTTCCCTGATAAATACAAACAAGCCACAACGAAAAAGTCTTTTCAGTAATCCTGTTGCATAAGCTCTTCATACAGTATTGTTACCCTCTTTGCAGCAAGTGCTTTCCTGCCAGTTATGTCTGTCACATACGGGACTGCTTGGAACCCATTGTTCTTTAAGCTTTGCTGTTCTTAAACTGGTGAAAACTCACCCCTACTCAGTCTTCTGGTCTCCTGAATAATAGGATAACCCAACAAAGACTTCCTGCAGTGGGCAAACAGGTCTTGATCAGTATCAAATACAGTGACCAGTGTTTGAATTGAACTTTCAAATCCATAGCGGGATTTCTGTCCCGCTGAGGACAGATTGTCAACAATAAAGCAGAAAAAAGAAGGCTATTACACTAATAGTGGTACAAAAATGCTGTAGACTCGATAAGAATTAACAGATGGTGAAGAGAAAAACCATGTCATTGGTTAAAAATAGAATGAGAAAGATAACAGAAGATGAAAGTGCAGACACAGGAGTAGGCAGCAGCAACAGAAACACATCATTTTTTCTAAGAAGAGCACAAGAAATTATTTTGGGGAAAAAAAGTATTTTTACCAAAAAGTTCTGTGTGTGTGTGTGAACACATTAAGAAATTCAACTGTATTGAATACATTAAAAAAGCAACGCAACTTTGGGGATTGTCTTTTTAAAATGCTTCCCATAGTGAATAAGCCTGGATTACAAGGTGTTCCTGTTCTGGGTGAGGTAATCTGCTCTAGTGGAGGTACATTCTCAGAGTAGTAGCAGCTGACATCACATTTTATTACAGGTTTTGTGTTTTTTCTGGTCATTGTTACTAAAAGAACTGCAGTTTATGCACAGGTGCACTGATAACAGTACATGGACAACTCAAACTACATAACATGGTTATGTAGAGTTCTGTTTGCGGTGTTGCCTGTAACTTTGGTCTGAAATCATACTGGATAATCACATATTTGTTAACCAGTAGGATAAGAAAATGTGTTTTGTCTTGATCTTCATTTAAAAGAAATTTACTGTGAGAACTTTCAAGTTCTTTCTGAATTTGAAACATTTGAAGTTACAGTTAATTTTTGTGTTGTCTTTTACAGAAAAACATATTGTCACCGGAGGCTGAACTTTTTAGAGTCAAAATTTAGTTTACATGAGATGTTAAATGAGATGTCAGAATTTAAAGAACTGAAGAGTAATCCCCATCGAGACTTTTATAATGTGAGAAAGGTAAGTGTGAAAAGGTATAAGGCATGGCATTATTTTTAGTCAGAGTTGCAGCAATTTTGCTTTTCTTGTGTGAGGTGTAGGTGATTTGCATGAAGTGGAGTGTGCATACATCTGAATTACTTTAAGAAAATTTTGCTACATGGGAACCGTACAGGAAAATTAACTTGAATGTAAGTGTGTTAAATGGATTATACTGAAGTAGATCTGTTTACTTGTTCAGAATCAAAGTGGCTTAATTTTATGTAGATTGCTTTAAAGGAATGAAACAGAGTTAGTCTACTGAAGCTCACTTGGATTCTGAATAAAAATATCCACATCAAGTTTTAATTAATTTTAATTAATTTACTTGGAAGACAGTCAAGTGCATTTTTCTGCTTTTATGTGGGTAAGTCATACTAGGCTGTAGTAAGAACACGTGCATAGATTTTGGATAAAAATTTCCCATCAGGTTGAAACTAGGTCTTTAAATACATGTCAAAAGAAAAAAAGATGTCCCACAGAAATGGAACTTAGTGTTCATGCTGACATCAGTATCTTTTAAAAATATCTGTGAAATATACAGTAAAGAGATTGTTATTTGATGTAAGTTACAGTCTTAGCTGCCTCTGGGATACACTGGCATGTAATTAGGGGACAGGTAGGGGAATGAGGAGCTGATTTCATTTCCTGACCCCTTCACACTCAAGGGAGCTGTAATCTCTTCAAAGCATGGAAGCAACAATGTTATACTGCTTCATTTGCTTCCCTTTTGTGCAGTTAGGAGGAAGTTACTGGAGAGATAATGCTTCAGTTTGATAGGCAAGTTTCGTCACACAGCAGCAATTGTTCCTGGTGGTTTTAACCCTTTCAAGTCCATTTTGCATTCTTTCTGTATGCAACTGGAAGAGATAGTTCATATTTTGTCATTTCAGTGTTTAGATCAATACTTTAATTATTCTTATATTTTGGTTAGCATTAGTACATCCAAAAGTCCTTTTGGCTTTTCCCTTTTGTGTCTAATGTGCTGGCAACTGAATGTTTGCTTCTCTTACAGAATCACAAAATGGTAGGGGTTGGAAGGGACCTTTAGAGATCATCTAGTCCAACACCTGCTAAAGCAGGTTGCACAGGAACATGTTCAGGTGGGTTTTGAAAATCTCCATAAAAGGAGTCTCCACAGCCACCCTGGGCAGCCTGTGCCAGGGCTCCATCACCCTCACAGGAAAGAAGTTTTTCCTCATATTCAAGAGGAACTTCCTGTGTTCCAGCTTGTGCCTGTTACTCTTTGTCCTGTCATTGGGCACTACAGGAAAACAGGCTTGCCACATCCTCTTGGTGCCTGCCCTTTAGGAATTTTTAAGCATTGATGAGGCCCTCTCTCAGACTTCTCCAGACTAAACAGCCCCAGGTCTTGCAGCCTTTCCTCATATGTTCCAGTCCCTTCATTGTTTTGGTAGCCCTCCACTGGACTATCAAATACAAAACCTGCTAAACAAAAGTGTTAGATGAGTGTAGCCCTCTTGCATTGTTAGGTAAATTCTAATGAATATCACACTTCTATCTGTTAAGCATGTTGATGAGAGGATCTAGTAGCTAATTCACTCAAGGAGGACTCAACTCTTGACAGTGTGCTTGCATAACCCCGGGCAAGATATTTACTCCATGCCACATTCAGATAAAACACTTCACTAGCTGACAGAGACATTGATAGTAAGACATATGGTGACTGAGAGGCGTGAAGGACAGAGATGTGGGTCGGGTAACTGCCAAGCCAATCAGGTTGATTACTGAGAAGCTGCTGTTGATAGGATTATACTTTATTTATTTATTTAAACAGAAATGTGCAATGTGTCTGGGCATATCTTAATTATTTTCTAATTATCTACTTTTAAATAAGACAATGTACAAATGGATTCATGTTGTTAAAAAGGACAAAATGTGCATCACTTCCCCTTTGGCAATAGTTGAATTCAAGAGAGAAGGAAGAAGCCTGCTTTTCCCTGGCAGAGTTCATTCCTACTGCTAGTTATTGCTTTAACAATTGCACAGAATTATCTTGCTTAAAGTCATAAAGCAAGCTTACAAGTAGTATTTTTATGAAGCACTCTCTATGGAAAGCTGCATTGTTGACAGACTCCTGTAAGTCCCCGAAGAATTTTGTTTCCGCTATGTCTTGCTAACCCAAGTAATACTTGGATCTGTAACTTCACTGAAATTCTTCCTCCCTAATAACAGTATCATCAGTGAAACATACTATGAAACAGCCACTTCTAGTGCCTATTATTTTCAAAATGTCTCTCTGTTAGTCAATCCTAAAGAGTGTGTACTCTTTACACACAGGAAAGAGTTCAGCACAGGGCCACCAAGATGATTAAGGGACTGGAGCATCTCCCTTATGATGAAAGCCTGAGGGAGCTGGGGCTCTTTAGCTTGAAGGACAGGAGACTGAGAGGTGACCTCATTAATGTTAACAGATATGTAAAGGGTAACTGTCAGGAGGATGGAGCTAGGCTCTTCTCAATGATGCCCAATGACAGGACAAGAGGCAATGGGTATAAACTGGAACATAAGAGGTTCCAAAGAAATACAAAGAACAATTTCTTCACCATGAAGGTGATGAAACGCTGCCCGGGTGAGTTCCTGAGTCTCCCTCTCTGGAGACATTCAAAACCCACCTGGACAAGTTCCTGTGTGACCTACTTTAGGTTGGTCCTGGCCTGGCAGGGGGGTTGGACTTTTGAGGTCCCTTCCAACCCTGTGATTCTGTGAAAGCAAGAAGTAAGGTTCATCTAAAAGAGCTGTTGGTAAAGTTGTCTATTACATCCCTCAGACACTAGCGTGGAGATCCTAGTACAATCTGTTTGCTTATGTAAAAATGCCAAGTAACTGATGGAAAATGCCAAAATTAAAACAGTTATGAATGCAGTGGTAAGGTCAAGCAGTGAACACGTAGTATTGCTTTTAGAAAGATGCAGTAGAAGGCTGGCCAGCATTATTTGCTGGCTTGACAGCAAAAAGTTACTGATTTTTTTTTTTTTCCTTCTGCTGGTTTAATAATTCTCCTACAGTGAGCTCATCCCCAAGATAAGGCCCCTGTTAAATAAAGGAAATGTATGTGTGTATCTTACTTATTGGACTTACCAGAATGTAAAGATATGTTTTGTACTCATCAAGCTGGAACTGGAACATTGCCCTTTAATAACCAGACAAATATTTCTCTAGAGAGATAAGAATCCACAGGTGGCAAGACAGCGTGGCTGGCTCCTCTTGGCTCCCTGCCAGAGGTGGACAACTGTCTGTGTAGAAGGCCAGCTTTAGAGAAGACTGTTTTGAGTGTGCTGTCAGCAAAGTGCAGTCAATACAGATTGTCCACATACTCCTTGGTTTGCCTGCATTAAGAATGAAATTAATTAACAGTAGTTTTGCTTTAAAGCACAAAATCTCTAACCTGAGTTTTAGTCTTTATGTACTAGGGTGTCTTGCCTTCCAAAACAAGTATGTGAGGTTTTTTTGAGTAGGGCTTCCAATAGACCACTGTGCCCAACAGCCTTAGATAATGCACAGCTGATAGTTTGGGTTTTTTCACCTGAAGTACACCTTCAAAGGAAAGCACCTATACTTGAATATTATGTTACTTTTATTAAAATGTGCTAATTGCAGGAGGCATTTACTGTGCTTTCTTGGTCTTGGAGTGCTTCTTCTTGTTAGTGGGAACTTTTGTTTGTCTCTATTATTCTTTCTGGGGAGGGGAGACTGTTCCCCTTTTTTATTTAAAGGTCAAGCCGAGTTACTAGTTTGCCTAATGTCTATTTCCTGCGTGTATGACAGATATCTATGCACTGCTTTGGCAGGTGCACTTCACTGCAAATAACTTTGACACAGTTTACTAAAGATAAAAAAAAATGACATCCTGAGCCTCCTGCCATATTCTTTCTCTCTTTAGCCATGTTTCAGTGTGTTAGCAAAGCAAGCAAGCCTGAAGGTATGTCATAGCAGTGACTTTTACACACCATACTCTTCTGCCTATGGACTCAGTGCGATGCCCACTCTCAGGCCAGGGTAACTGCAGGGAAGAACACAGTTTCTAGAGTGGCTTGCACAGTCCTGCTGAATTCTGTGTTGCAGCAGGTGGTTGTTGCTGTGACATGCCATTTTGTCTAGATCATTGCAACTGATGATTATTTTTAAACATTGGTTAGACAAAAAGGAAGTGAATTCTAGCTTTTGTTTGTGACCATAGCGTGAAATACCACTTGTTGCTTCTAAAGAAGGGAAGTTAGAGTGGGTTTATATAGAGAGATATTTAGGGAGAAGGGGAAGGAAAAAAAATTAAGAGTGATTCTCAGAGAATAAGCCTGAGATGGTTAGTTCAGCTCAGAGCTATGCACTAGGCATTGGAGAAGATTTCACAGGAGCTTACTGAATTGCAGAGGCACTTTTGAGAGGAGTATTTCTCAAGGGGAAGCAGGACTTTAAAAGAAATGCAGTTGCTACTATGTCATATGATCCTTGCACACAAGCAAACAAAAGAAACACAATGCCTCCTTGCTTTCCATCCTTCCCCTCCTAACAGCAGTGAATTAGTGTTGATTTAAATAAAGAAGAAATGTTTTGTTTTGTTTTGTTTCAAGACTCACTAATTCCAGTACCTGAGCCACCACTGGAACCAGTGCATCCGCTTCAATAAACTGCACTTATTTGGCCTCCCTATGCCTGGTGTTCTGTGACTTGTTTTTCCTGAATGTTTAGAGCCTGTATGGCATCTATTAACTGTTGCTTCTCTCTCCCATATACATTAACCAAGCCCAGCAGTTTGTACTATGTCACTGTTCCAGGAAGAGTTTGTATTAAAATAGTATTTGTTTCTAAACCAGAAGACTTTGATTAACCTGAGGAAGCAGGCTGTATATAATGCACCGGGCTTCCAAAGTTTATACTCTGTACTCTGAGGAGTGTAATTATGTGTTAAGTGGAGCCAGTTTTACTATTTTAGACGCAGCATTGTTTACTGTGCATTAGTAATCTACTTCATGTTGTGTGCTTTGAGACAGTAGTATGTTTCTTGATTTTCCATATAGCTTTAAAATGTGTAGCATATTTGATTAACAATTAAATGTCAATGTTTAGGATTCGGTTTATACACTGGTCTTTAGTTATGCTATTAACATTGACATGGGAATAGATTTTACCCTTAGAAGGCTGCAACAGCTCTGTAGGTATAAACTGCAAATTAAATGGCTGTGTGCCAAGTCAAACAGTGGCAATTCTGTGGATTTTATGTCATAGTGTAAACTGAGTTTACAGTGCAGGAGTTAGATGGCTGGTACATATTGAGGCACTCCGTAATGCATTTCCTACTGAGCCTTAAAAGCAGATTAGGACATCACTGACTTATGTTGGGGGAATCTGAGAGCTGCAGACATAGTCACTACACAAGGGAAATGTACCCATCTCACACTGCAATGATCTGTGTCGGCAGTTTCCTGGACAGAAATGTCCTGGGTGAGAATAGGTTGAGTGACTTCTTGCAGCTGATTCATCTGAGGATTCCTTCTAGTGTGATCTCCGCTATGCAGCTCTTTGTGGGAGTGTGTCCCCTCCAATGTTAGTTATCTGAATGTTAAAAAGCACAGTGCAGCGAGTGTAACTGTCCCGGTGTTGTAAGTATCTTTAGGAACTTTTATCTAATGTCAGCATCTTTGGATCTTACATCCTCATTACATCCTTGTTAGTGAGATTGAAAAGCCCCCTCTCTGCCTCATGGTCTTTTCTGGATGTAAAAATACCTCTGAAATTGCACCTTGAAAGCCAACTGAGCTTCATTTTTACAATCTTGTGGCCATGTGGGTTTTTCACTTTTGTTTCCTTTTGTGACATTTCTTGTGAATGTTGTCAGTACTTGGGTTTTATAAACCTTTCAATGTAGGCAGCAAAACTGGCTGCATTTGCACTCTGACAGCTGCAATACAAGCGGTGTGCAGAAGCAACATTATTTTTGTATTTCTGCATTGAAGCTCCTTACTCTGTGTGAGGAGTTGGAGCAGCCCTTTCCACTACAGTGTCCCATTAGGCTTCATGGTAGAGTGTTATACAATGATTCCAAACCATCTTCTGCCAATATATAGAACAGTACTGGGTGGTGCTCTTCAGTCTTACCTGAACCATCCTGTCTGTGTTCTATATCACCCCCAAACATGTATTACAACTTGACTATCTTGTTTCCTAGTCCTTTTGCAGAATCATTCTGCCAGCTGATCTTGTAAGACTTGTCTGCAGTAACAGGCAGTTGGTGCACAAGGAAGATGTTAGAAACAGTGAAAGCTGGTGATTGCTTCTGACAACTTCCCTGTGCCCACAGCCATCTTTGTCCAAGTAGGGCCTGGGCTGGAGTAAAATGGGAAGCTTAGCAGACAGGCTGCAGCACTGCAGCTTCTGAGGGAGCTGAATCTGCTTCTGCTAGGATTCGACAGTCTGTACTTGAAGGCAATTTCAAGTTGTCAAGCTGTCCCCAGGGCCACTCATTATGATTCAACTGTGAAATCTAATCAGAACAGTGGTTTGTTTTGGTTTGGTTTTAAATTGATAGGAATTTGTTGGTAGCATAGTTTCATTGTTTTGTCTAGGACATGCATTAGGCTGTTTTGTTCAATCAGAATTTCTCAAGGAAATGAAAAGCAAATGGACCCTGGAGCAGCAGCTCTGCTGCTTCACATGCTGGGTATTGCTGTGCTGATAGATCCCTTAAGGCCATTATCCTAGCTAAGGCCTGTTCCTCCCTTATAGGTACTTGATCCTTAGGAACTAAAATTAGCATTATCTGCCTCTTCAAACAAGATGAAGTTGGGGAATATACCTGTTTTTCTTCAACTCCTTATAGGTGTAGTTAAGATAGATCCACGAGGAACTGCAATGGATCCATTTTACATACTTGCTGGAGGCACCTAAGGAATTACACATAACAAAGGGAAAAGAAAAATCAATAAACCAACCTGCAAGTCTCATCTCTTGTTTCTTTGGATTGTGTTCTCCTTCTGAGCAAAAGAAAATCTTAGCTGTAGAAACCTTTTAGTTCTTGTAAATTTTTTGCTAAGAAATGGGACTCCCACAGCAACTGAAGTACTGTCAGTCCTTCTGTGAAGCTTGCACTTCCCTGAGTGTGTGATCTGAAAAATCTGTCAGCATTATGAGCTGCTGTATTATAATTAAACTTGGGAAAAAATAGTGACAAAATTGCTCCAATGTATGTTTTGCAGTTCTAGTGACCTAAGATGTTTCATGTGGTTAAAATAGAAAAATGAATTATGTTTTTGGAAATGGCTGAGAATTACAGGTCCTTTCAGTCAGAGAAGATCATTGTAACTACAGTCTGTAACTAGAAAGACATCATTCATTCATGGATGAAATAAAATAATACTAAAGGACTAGAGTGTCCTTCAAGCAAGTATCAAATCTAATCTGACCCCAGGTTCTGTGATTGGCACTTACAATGTATCTCAACTTGTTGAAAAACTTCTTATTTAAATAGGAAACTGTTAATCGAGGGCCATTTTATTTATAGTTATGCTTATTGAATAATTCCTTCAAAACCAAAATCTCATGGTTCTGAAATATTTTGACTTGCCTGGGCACTAATCCATTTGTTAGTCAAGGGATATTTTAGAAGGCTGTAGTCACTGTTGTCATTGAGAGAAATACTTTACTAATTTAAGTTTATGTACGTAGATGATAAACACGAATAACCTTTTGATTTCAGGTTGATACTCATATCCATGCTGCTGCTTGCATGAACCAGAAGCACTTATTGAGGTTTATTAAGCACACGTATCAAACGGAGCCTGACAGGATTGTTGCAGAGAAAAAAGGCAAGAAGATTACTTTAAAGCAAGTCTTCGAAAGCCTTCACATGGACCCTTATGATCTCACTGTAGACTCTTTAGATGTCCATGCAGTAAGTCTATTAGAATGACAAAATAAATGAGGAAATAAAAGTTTTTTAAGTGTGAAATTCTGATTTCTACAGTTTTTGCATGGTAACTTACTAAACCAGAATTCAACTCATGCATTACTTTGCACGTTGGAAGTAATTTAGCATAGACTTTTTCTTTCCTGTGCCTTTTATTGCTAGGCAATTCAATTTAGAAACTATTGTATGTACTGAAACCCATGATTATTTGGGTATTTTCCTCTTCCAGGGTCGTCAAACGTTTCATCGATTTGACAAATTCAATTCCAAGTACAATCCAGTTGGTGCCAGTGAGCTGAGGGACTTGTATTTGAAAACTGAGAACTACATTGGTGGTGAATATTTTGCTCGTATGGTCAAGGTAAATATGTTTCAAGCTTTTCCAGCTGTCCAGAAATGAAGGCTTGTAAAAGATTTGTGATATCGTGTTGTGTCTAGAGCTAACACTGTCCTTAAGTGATTCTAAATATTGCGTTTGCTTTAGCAGTTCATCAGGGAAACCTCTGCTAAGTCTGCCACTGCTGCTTTCTGAATTTCTGAGTTAGAATTATCACTAAGATATCATCAGATAATGTGTGCATGAGTTTAAAGCAGGGCTGTGTGCAGTTTTAAACGAATGGAGAGCAGCCAAAGGTCAATTCTGTGGCTTAATATTTTTTTAGGATGTAGCTGGCTAGTAGTAGCTGCTAAGGCAAGCGGAGCTAGGGAAGTGCCTCTGCATAAATCTTGATCTGCACATGCATGTACAGACTTCAAATTAATTTCTTACCACAAAAGAATTAATAGTTTTCATGGATTAGATGTCAGCTCTTCTTAAGTGTACGGAAGTGCTTGTCTAAAATTAATAGGCTTAAATTAGCTTACTACAGGGATTCGGGTTCAGATTCTCCATTGGTATGCAGATCTGAGGTAGTCATTTACTACAGCTCAAACAGTATCGTTCTGATTTACCATTTTAAATGTATGTCTTGCAAAGATGTTAGTGATAACTGCACAAGCATATTGTCCTCTAAATCTAGGTGTTGCAGTTAGTTACATGCAGATGATATCTGAGATGGCTTGCTAGTGGAACGTGTAGATGTCTAAAATAAAGTAACAGATTAACAGACAAGAGATTCTCTTTGTTTAAAGTGTGACAATACTGCTCTAAGGTCTGGTCTAAGGAAAATACAATGATAAATATATTGCTAGCTGTAAATGATCTCCAGTGTCCAAATTAAAGCAAATATATTTATTACTTAATAGGAAGTAGCCCGTGAACTAGAAGAAAGTAAGTACCAGTATACAGAACCTCGCTTATCCATTTATGGACGCTCTCCAGATGAATGGCTGAACTTGGCAAAATGGTTCATTAAGCATAAAGTTTATTCCCCTAATATGCGCTGGATAATTCAGGTTCCCAGAATCTAGTAAGTAATCAGGAGCTCTTGGTAATTTTAACAGTTTGAAATCATACCAATGATTTGTCTTAATTTCTGATATTGTTTAGATGGTTTATGAGCTGTCCTGTAGTTCTATTTATAAACAGCAGCCTGGGAAATTTGTTCTTGACCATTGCTGCAGTTTTCCTGACAATCAGGGGGTGGGAGACAGTAGATGGGATTTGAGTCCTTTCCTTATGAAGCTCTGCAAAACTGCTGTGAATTATTTGTAAGTCTGAACATACTTAACTCCAAATAACAACTGGGTGAAATAAAGCTGCACAATACATTTTAGTAATGAAAATAAGTCAACTTTTGAATTCCAGGATGGAGGAGAAAATTCTCTGTATACCTGTCATCATGAAACTTCCTCAAGATCAGTGACTAAAGGACAGTGACCCTGGCGATGCGACACCGATTGCTGATTTGCAGGCTTACATTAGGATCAGGATTTCTTAGTTTTTAAGCATCCTTTGGGACTTTATTAGTGGTTCTTTCTTTCCAATACTGTGTATTGTAATACAGTCTCCCGTGATAATTTTGTCCTCCTTAAAGCTGAACTTCATATTTTGAAATCACATAGTTGGAATATAGTCCATGAATCACCTAGAAGCTGTTTCTCACGAGGGAGAAACTTTCTCTCCTTTAATTTCTTCTGTAGTGATTTCTTACATTCGTAGCGAAGTCGTGCCCTTAATGACACCTTGAAGTACTCTGTTCCTCTTTTCTGAGGGTTTCACTAAAGCAGAACATTCTGCTTTATCTGGAGAAGTTACAACTTTAGAAAAGGTTATCTTTCAGAAGAAGTAATTGCATGTCTCCCCCATTAGGACTTGGATTGCTGTAAGGGAAAGGGTCACTGTTCTTGAGACCACATCTGCCCCTCCATAGTGTGTCTATTTTTGGAGCACTTGGGAGCTTCAGCAGAGCCTGGATGAAGCAGAGTGCCAGCAGTGCAGGAAACAGCACAGCAATCCCTGCCCTGAAATAAACTTTGAACAATAAACTTTGAATTTCTGAGTCCTGGTAGAATTGAAGCTGTAGAATATACACAATTAACAGAAAATATGAAGGTGGAGGAAAAATTAAAGAATGGTCACAGCTGTGTGTATTTTTTCCCCTTCAGTGATATATTTCGGTCAAAAAATATACTGCCTAGTTTTGGGAAGATGTTGGAGAACATCTTTGTACCTTTGTTTGAAGCAACAATCAATCCCAAAGACCACAAAGAATTGCACCTTTTCCTCAAATATGTAAGTATGTTGGGATTTTTGTTTCACATGAAATGGATTCTTTCCTCCTCATTAATTTTGTTGGTCCGCAGCTGCTTCCAGATACTAAAAAAGCTCCCTCCTCCACAGATTACTTGTAGCATTGTTTTAAAGCCCTGAGTGAGATCCTGTTGTCAAATAGTTGCCATTTTTTTCCTCTGAAACTGCCCAACAATTACTTATTTGTCCTTTCAGTAATCCTCTCTGTAAAGAATGACCAAAACCCTCTTGTACAAAGGGAACATCGTAATCAAGGATGTACATTCTGAGCTTGACTCTGGGACTGGCCTCCAAAGAGGAGGCAACTGAAGGGAAGCATTGTGTACATCCTGATGGGACTGTAGCTGCTAGGACATGATTAAGAGACATTTCTGAGGCTGCCCCAACTCAGAGTTCTGAGGTTTCCTGGGAGCCTCTATCTTTCATCTGCTTTTCAAATAACAAAGCAGATGGGTTTAAAGGATTATAATCTGGATCTGAGGGAGTTTTACAGGCCTATGCTTGCCCACGCCTCTGGAGTCTGAAGGCTTTTGTGCACCTGGGCATCCTGTTTCCCTCAGAAGAAAAAAAGGGGTGAAACTTCCTTTAAGAAAGCACATTATTGCAGCTGTCTGCATGGTATGGTAGGAGAGCAGAGCAGCAGGACTGCTAGAATGGGGGAAATGAAGAAAGAGGACTAGATGCTTTGTAGAAGCAAGACCCGGAGTAAGAGTAAGTAATGTTGAAGTTTGCATCCTGAAAACACTTATTTCTGTGAATCTCTTCTCCCACCAGGTGACTGGCTTTGACAGTGTTGATGATGAATCCAAGCATAGTGGCCATATGTTCTCTGACAAGAGCCTTAACCCTGACCTCTGGACCAGTGAGAAGAATCCCCCATATAGCTATTATCTGTATTATATGTATGTGAATATCATGTTGCTAAACAACCTTAGGAGGTAAGTAGTTTTCTCTTTTACAAGCTTGCAGAAAGAAAAGTTAATAATCTTGGTCTTAATCTAAGTCGGTGTCTAGCTCGTGTATCTGTTGAAGCAAAGGTTATCTTGAATTACTTTTAAAGAGTCTAAGAGATGTACATGAGTTATTTTGAAAATGTTAACTGCAAAATGAATGCAAATGAAATACTCAGAAATGGTGTAAAGGTGTCAGATCAGTGTCCTGGTTTGATATCTGTCTGTATTTTTGTTTTGTGAATTCCTTAAACCTGAATACATTAAACATAACAAAAGAAGAAACCTCACAAAGTTGACATGTTGAGTGTTGCTTGGATTCACAGTGTATTTCCAAATACAATGTACCTTTTGGTAGCTTGTTACCTCCAGATAATTTAAGAGGTCCAAAGTTATGTGGAGAAATATTGGCTTAAGGGCTGCTGCTGACAAAGGAGGGCATAATTATAAACCACACATCTATCTGACTTACTTCAGCATGCTTGTTGACTCATTCAGTTTTACCACTTTTGACACCAATGTCTAGACAAGTAATACAGGGAGTTGTGATAGTGAATGTGAGATCATGACTGTAAAAGCGGATCTCAGCATCAGACTCAGTAAAGCCTGAAATTCAACTTGAGGTTATGTTCCTGACTTTATGGCTGACTCACTGAGTGATCTGCACAATGGACTCAAATTGAGGCACAGTGAGGTTATCCGTTGATATTACTGATCTAGGTGAACCTACTTATACAGGGCGAGTGGACAAGATGATCTCTAAAGGTCCCTGCCAGCCCTACCTTTCTATAATTCTATGATTATGAACTCAACAGTGACCTCGCAAGGATTTGATACATTCTTATTTATAAAACTTTTTTGGGATTTTCTTATAGCAGGTGCACAGATTTATAATTTTAACAGGTCTTACCCAAATTAACATTCAAAATATTATTCTCTCCCACTGATACCTCAAGAATTTCTTTCTCTACCACCCTAAATAATCAAACTCATAATAAAATTCTTAAATTCCCTTGTACCTGCACCAAACAGGTCCAGTTGATAGTTTTAGTTCTCTAACAGAAAGGACACAGTCCAGCATGTATCTAGGTCATCCTTTTCTCCTGACTTCCTTCACATTCTCTGTACCTTTTTTTTTCTTTTCCAAAGACAGATTCTTTCAGAACTTGGGCTTTTTTTTTTTTTTTTTACCTGAAGATCATTTAACTATTGTTTGAAAATCTCCCTGGTTAATCATTAAATATTCTTTGCAGCCTGGTGACATAATGACACAGTTCATCAAGGAGTCAATAGAAGTATTCACCCTGTTTAACACACTGAGTATTTGGCGCACCACCCCCAGTCCCTTACAAGACTGTCTTATACTTTTTGGTACTATTAGCAAAGTTGTCAAGGATGGATTACAGCATAAAATCATCAAATTGAGTCCAGCCACTAACCTCAACCTGCCAAGCCCATTATTAAATGGTGTCCCTCAGCACCACATCTATGTGTCTTTTAAATATCTCCAGGGATAGTGACTCCACCACCTCCCTGGGCAGCCCCTTCCAACGCTTAATAACTCTTGATGAAGAAGTTCTTCCTAATGTCCAATCTAACCCACCCCCCAGGTGCAAGTTGAGCCCATTTCTTCTTGTCCTATAATTCATTACTGGAGAGAAGAGACTGACCCCCACCTCACTACAACTCCCTTTCGGGTAGAGAGTGATCATGTGTCCTCTCAGGTTCTTCTTCTCCAGACTAAACACCCCCAGTTCCTTCAGCCAATGCTCAATCACATTTGTACTCCAGACCCTTCACCAGCTTTGTTGCCTGTCTCTGGACATGCTCCATCCTCACATCCACTGTCAGGAGAAAAGTTACGAAATGTCCATCCTAGAACTGCCTTATACTCTAGCATTGCTTGTTGAAACTCTTTGCTGTTTGCCCTGGATAACAGGATCATTATAACCTAAACCCAGCATAATTTCTAATGTAGATGATAAAATAGTTCTAGATATTATAGTGTGAAGTCTAACACTCCTAGCACTCTGTGCTACTGAGGATGTAGTTTTATGCTACACTTAATGTGGTGACATGGCAGGTTGTCATCACACTAGAGTGCAACTAGAGTTGCAGAGATGCTAAACAATTGCTAAGTGAGATGTAACTGGTGAAGGAAAAAAGAAGGAAAACACAAATTTGTCAGGTGGTAGAAGCAGCTTGGGTAGAGAGAGGGACCTGTCTCTTGACAATAGCTCACAGATAGGCTCTGATTAGATGTAAGGTCAAACTGAATAAGAATGCTTAACTTCTATTTTTTCTTAATTCCCATATTAATGATAATTATATACAAAACTGATGAACAGTGCATTTTGTTAGTGGAACTTGCTTTTAATCTCCCCAGGGAAAGAGGCATGTGTACTTTTCTGTTTCGACCTCACTGTGGAGAAGCTGGGTCTATCACACACCTTGTATCAGCCTTCCTGACAGCAGACAACATTTCTCATGGATTGCTCTTGAAGAAGGTATTGCTTGGTTGCTCACCTAAATTAATCAATATTTGCTTAGACAGCAGTCACTGCTTCAAACAGCAGTCACCAAATTGACTTTATCTGGACAGCCCAAAATTCATTTTCTTAGCAAGGAACAAGTAACTTAACTTTGATCAGAAACCTCACCTGTAGTGCCGCCTTCAGCTCTGGGCTTCCAACATACAAAGGGCATGAAGCTGTTGGAGTGGGTCCAGAGACGATCAAGGCCTGGAGGACTTGCCTATGAAGACAGGCTGAGAGAACTGGCATTGTTCAGCTTGAAGAAGAGAAGGATCTGGGGAGACCTTATAGCAGCCTTCCAGTCCCTAAAGAGGCCTACAGGAAAGTCAGAGAGGGATTTTTTACAATGGTTTGTAGTGATAGGACAAGGGGAAATGACTTTAAACTGGGAGAAGATTTAGATTAGATGTTTGGAAAGAGTTCCTCCCTGTGAGGTTGCTGAGACTCTGGCATAGGCTGCCAAGAGAGGCTGTGGCTGCCCCATCCTTGGCAGTGTTCAAGGCCACCTTGGATGGGGCTTGGAGCAGCCTGCTCTAGTGGAATGTGTCCCTCCCCATGGCAAGGGAGTTGGAACTTGGTGATCTGTAAGGTCCCTTCTAACCCAAACTGTTCTGTGATCTTATGAATTGAATAAGCTCAGATCAACTTCCTATTTATTTAAGCTACAAAAATACATCTTTTCTTCTACATGGGTATCTTAAAGCTATGTCTTTGTAGAGAAAATAACTGTGCAGATGTCGTAGAATCACAGAATGGTAGGGTTGGAAGGGACCTTTAGAGTAATCCAGTTCAGCCCCCCTGCAGAAGCAGGTTCACCTAGATCAGGTCACACAGGAACGTGTCCAGGCGGGTTTTGAAGACCTCCAAGGAAGGAGCCTCTGCACCCTCCCTGGGCAGCCTGTGCCAGGGCTCCCTCACCTCAACAGTGAAATAGTTTTTTCTTATGTTTAAATGGTACTTTTTGTGTTCCAGCTTCTTTCCATTACCCCTGTCCTGTCACTTCTTTTTGATTACTCCAAGAAAAGCTAAAATTACATGGAAAAAGCTTTTTAGACTTGTTACTGCTCCCTAGTTCAGGCCCCAGAAAAAATTAAAAGTAAGCTGTAGGTTCTGTACAGGAACAAAATTCATTTGCCCTGGCTGGTTCATTTAGAAGTCCATTAAGGTTTTGATTATTTATATCTAGAGTAACTGGAATCACTTGATCAATAAATTTAACAGAGCAATATTTTGTATACAACTTGATTGTTATGACAGGACAAACGTTATCATTGCTGGCATATCAGTTAATACAAACCAGGATACAACTCATCCCCAGGCCACCATTTTGTAATGAAAGTAATTGGTCAGTGGGTGGCAGACTTGCACTGAATTTATTGTAATGAGGTCTCCAAGTTGGATTTTCTGGTTAACACTGGAAAATTCTTCTGTTTTTTTCAACAAAGGACAAAGAAAAATTTTGCTGAAAAACATAACCAGTAACTCCTGAAATGAGACCCAGACAGAGTAGTACTAAGGCTCTATGTGACCAAAGTGTTCTCCTTTCACTCTCTCCTGCTTAGCCTGGTGTGATAACCTCACATAGCAGCTAATAATAAAGGCACTTGTTGGATTTACAGTTTGTAAGCCAAAAGGTGATCACAGATTATTTATATTATGTGCAACAGCAACACATGACTTCTAATAAATTAAAACTTATTCTGCTCCTCAAATTTACCTGTTGGGCTGCAGTTTTGAAAATAACAAATTGCTTAGCAGTTCTTACACATCTGTTACCTGTCACTTCCAGGTTTGGGGAAATGGGATGCAGTGAGTATCAAACGCAGTGCCTTTAGGTCACACATACTAAGCTACAGTAATACCAGGCACCAGATTTTTAAAAAGAAGATGCATATACATTAAAGAATGGAAATTAGTTTTCTAAAGGGCAGTAATATTTAATAGTTAGAATTTTAAATATTTTCTAAGGAAGTCAAAGTGTCAGCATCCTCCTCTGTAATATCATTAGCCAAGAGAAATCTTTCTTTTCTTCCTTATCCTGTAGTACCATTAAATGCTATCTGTGTTCTCTTTTGCAGAGTCCTGTCCTCCAGTATCTTTATTATCTTGCACAAATACCCATTGCTATGTCTCCACTAAGTAACAACAGCCTTTTTCTGGAGTACTCAAAAAACCCACTACGGGAGTTTCTACACAAGGGACTTCACGTGTCTCTCTCCACAGATGATCCTATGCAGTTTCATTATACAAAGGTAAGAATTGCAAAAAGCACTTGTCTTTGAATTTGGCAACAGTACCACATAGGCCCAGAATGACCTCAAAGCTATTTTATGTCATTGCTTAGGGTATAAAATTTCATGTCTTTCAGTCACTTCATTCATTATTCTTCCTCATTCTCAGTCTACTACTCACTGTTAGGTTTCAGAAGGAAATGTCTGATTTCCTAATTATGTTTCTTTTGTACTCTTGCCTCTCCAGTGTTGGCTGTTGAAGTATAGAATGAAGGATGAGGCTGAAGGGAGGTTTGAGCCTTCATAAACAATCCTCTAGAGTGCCAGGAAAGTCCAGTTTCCTTATTAATAAATCTGGGGAAGTACATTACAAAAACATTATGTGGAATCTCTGAAGATGATGTATGAGCTGTTTGCTCAGTGATGTGAAACACATTCTTGTCTTTGGGTGGCCTGGCAGGACAGAAATGCCTGGTCACTGGTTTTGATGCCCCGATTTTGCAGTCGGCACTGACTTGAGTACTGCTGTGCCTCGGAGTGACCTGCACATTGCTCAATTGTCTGTGTTGTGAGGACAAGCTGAGCTCTTGTCTGCTTCATCCAGGCTTGCTTCTCGCCCAAGACACAAGTCTGCTAGAAAAGACAGAGCTTCTGTGGGGCTTTCTGCACCAGCCAAATTACACACAGTGTGGAAGATGTCAGCTGTGACAGCCCACTAGAGTCAGACCCACCCTGCTTGTGTGGGAGGTCAGAAGTGAGAAATTGCCCTGTTGTCTGTGTCTGTTCATTAAAGACATACGAGGAGATACTCCAAGGTGTTTCTGTACTCTGGGATCTCATTCATGTTGCTTAATAAATACCTCTAAGGATCTGGACTGCAGGTGCAATTTCTTAGTCTAAGATAACTGGATATGCAGTGCCTATTAATTATTTAAGTCACCCCTGGGAAATTTGAAGTAGACAATTCTGTTAGTAATTATCATGTTAAAGTCTTAAACCTCTAATTTTTCACAGCTATCTAAACAGCATGTATAAATTCCTTAATTAGTAATGAGTGCATATCCCCATTTAAATCTTATTTACATATAATTTAACATGAAACGTATTTTGGTGACACAGGAAGCTCTCATGGAGGAATACGCTATTGCAGCCCAGGTGTGGAAACTTAGTACCTGTGACCTGTGTGAAATAGCCAGAAACAGCGTACTCCAGAGTGGACTGTCAGACAAGGTAAGTGTGGCTGGAAAAACCTCTTTTGTGAGTATCAGGGCAAGTAGGAACTGAGAAGTCAACAGTCTGAAACTTGAATAGTAGGTGTTTATGTGATGTATCAGTGCACATCGCTATGCTCTTTTCCAGAAACAGTCACACACCATCAGCTATGCAGTCTTACATTAAAAAAAAAAAGTAATAATGTTATGTTTTTCCTCATTAGCTTTGTTTTGGAATTCCCAAAACATTCAGAGAGACTATATGCCTGTTCATACTCAGTTCTGCCTCCAGTCTCAAACCTTTGCTTTGGGTAAAAAAAATCCCTTTGCCAGTAATTTTATACCTCATGTCTTGCATTGTGGTAAGACAGACATGTTTTCGCTTAGAAGGGGGTACTACTGAAAATATTCTGGTTTAGATAGGCAGTCAGATTAGATTAAATTCCCTTCTAGCTTTAAAATTCTATACATCCATGACTTTCCCTAGGGCTTATTTTAGAGCATCCTCTCTTCCGTGTCACTTTCAAACATGCCTCTCAAGAAGCTGCTATGTGAGGGGGCTTTACAAGCATATTTTGTTGTTTCTTCCAATATTCTCTATTGACAACTACTGATTTTCCTCTTGTGCAACCTTTAACTAACAAAAGAAACCTAAGCCTCTTTTTGACCTCTCACATGAAAGACATAGTAGTGATGATCAAACACTAGCATAAAGGGTTTTAGCAAGCCAGACCCAGTGCACTGCTGAGAAATTATATATAGAAACTTTAGCTTTAAAATCTCCAGAACTGGTTAAGACTCTGAGGCAGAGTTCAGTGACCAGCTGTTCGAAGCTGCTCTTTTCATTTGCACTGCAGTTACTCACCTAACAAACAGTTATACAATAAATCAAAGCAGTTGAACTGACTTCTTTCTTTTTACGTTTAATCCTGTTCACAGGAAAAACAGAAATTCTTAGGGGTGAATTACTGCAAAGCAGGGCCTGAGGGCAACGACATTCGAAAGACAAATGTTGCACAGATCCGGATGGCCTTCAGGTATGAGACACTGTGCAATGAACTTAGTTTCCTATCTGATGCTATGAGAACAGAAGAGATTTCTACTCTGTCCAAGTAGTTACAAGCTCAAAGAAACAAGAACATTTCAATTCTAAGCAAGATAAGATGCTGATTGACACTGAGTCATCTGTCTTTGATGCTACCAAGACATAACTACGTAACTGAACAGCACAGAGGAAAGCAGAGTACCCATGGAAGGTAAACAGTGTTTGCTGATATCTTTTACTGCATTATTCTCATTGCAAAAGTTTCAGTTTCTACAAACATTAGGCTTTGTAAGATTGCTGTAAAAATGCAAACTCAGAATCATGTTAGATTTGTTCCATACTGTCCTCACTGCGCACTGTATTGTAGCTTGGAAAACAACAGAGAATATTCACAGTGCATGTGATAAGCACATTAGGGTCGTGCTGGAGCCAACAGTATACATGCACTTGGTTTTGTCTCACTAGTCTCAGTAATAATCATGGCATTTAGCACTTGTAAGTTGAAGTTTAACCCTTTATTCATTAGCAGTTTGTACAGGCTGCATCATTTGGAAGCTACCCTTTGATTCTGGAAGGCATTGTGACACAGTTTTTATGTTTCAGCAGTTATATTGGAAAACAAGAAACACCAGAATGCGGTAGCCTTGTTCAGTGACTAATTACTTCCTGTTGTCACGTAGGCTGCTTATGAAGGACAGCAGATTAATGCGTTTTAATCTAGTAAGTAGAAAACATGGTGTCAAGTCATCACTATTGTACATTGTAATAATGAGTCTAATTATATCATAACTTTGCCTTGAAAGTTGAGGACACTTTTTTATTGCTTTGTAATGGGACTATGTGGATATGCCAGTTCCAATTACTTGGAAATTTATGGAGATAATTTTGGTTGCATATAAAGAGAAATTTTTTACTTGAACAAAGAAAGTGTTCTTACGAATCAGTAGTAGAAATTCCAGACCTGGGTTCTGGTCCTACTTCTGACATCTTTTTACACATTTGTGTTAGTTTGTATTTTAGTCACATAAGAGTTGAGTGAGAAGTCAAACTGTCTATTTATACAGGAGCTAGCCCACTTCAAATCGAGTTATGTTAAACTTGTTATGTGTAAGGGAGTGGCCAGTAAGATACAGCTACTGGAATATTTATCACTTACAATCTTTTATGTTCTTCCGTTTGATCATCCTTCTTAAGACACAGTGCTACTCATTCAGAAAGGACTGAAGGCAATAACCTGAGCATTTATGTATTGTAGAAGCTGTATGTAGTTTCCCACCAGAGCCTCAAGGCTTGGGGAGCCGAGGATGTTGATGCCTTTAAGTTCACCCTCACCCTACTTAACTTGAAAGCCTGTAGTCCCTAAGCTCAGATCCAGAGCCTATGGTTAGACCTGGGTATCTAATGTAATACATGGGGCACTCAACATCTTAGAATGGCAGTTCAGAATTAACGCATAGAAGGCAAATAATGAGTACTGGCCCATGAAGCCTCACTGGACCCAAACCCTGCATGTTTTACTACATCAGACATCTTGTGATTTCTCAAGCCAGGCCCTTCTTCTCGGGCTTGGACACCTCCATCCTCCATCCTTTGTTTCAAGACCTGATCAGGTTTCATTTTCCCTTGTAAATGCAGCCAGAGGTAGCAGTGGTGACATCACCAGTACCAAACCACTCATGAGTGTATGTATGCAGTGAAGACACGTGCTCCCTCCTCAGGCCATGGCAGTTCAAAGCAATAGCTACAAGGAGACTTCTAAAATCTACTGGTTGTCCTGAATGGTGATTGCAGGGAAATAACACCAAAATAAGGGAAAGAGGAATTCCCTGTCATCTGTAGCTGGTCAGCCCTTTAAGAGCCCTGTAAGAGATTAAACCTAAAGCCCAGAGACAAAGGCACAGGAGCGGAGTTCTGGCCCTCCTGTCCTCATCACAGTTGGCCAGTGTCATGCACAGGGAGCTGCAGTGATGGCAGACATTCTTCATCTAGAATACAGTTGGACACAGGAGTGGGAGACTTGACTGCAGGTCTTCAGTGACCTAGCCTAAGGTCTGCAGTATTCAACCAGTGCCAGATTTTGTATTCCTTGTGCAGCTGAAAGTCATGTGAAACTGTGCTGTGCTGCTCAACTGAATGATAAAAAAAAATTGTCCTATGTTCTTAACAGTCAACTACTGGCCTCACTGTTAGAAACTGTAGCAGCTCATACAATGCATTATCAGGACTGGCAAGTGCCATTTTCTTAGAATGAAGTTAGTAAACAGTGGTTCAAGCATTTTAGCTGCATAAGATGCAGATGTGTTCACAACATGCTAATAAATTGTTAGCAATGTCACGTTATTTACCCAAGAAAAGCATCTGCATCCAGTTGGAATAAACAACATGCATGGTTGAACATAAATTCAGTAATTTAAATTGGAAGTATTTTCATCTGATAAACATTGCTTTACTTTAGTTGCTTCACCTCGATTGGTACTAGTGCTGCTTTCCTTGTCACTTTGTTCTTAAGAGTTCTTAGTATTATACCAAACTTGTATATGTTTTACCTTCTCAGCTTTCCTGACCTCAAACACATCAGGTTTTAATATGGCTGTAGCTCTTATTAAAGAAAACCAACAAAATTGGATTTGAATATGTAGTTAATGGACAGTAATTGGGATTTTGACAATAATAAAAACATGGCCACTGGTTCTGCTTTCTATGCTTCCCTGTGTGCTGCTTTTAAAGATAAATTGAGCTAATAGTGTTATATTTAGGGCAATAAACCAACATATTTTCAAGCTTCCACTACTACATCTCTTTTAGTCATCTTTTAATTAGGCAAAAGGTACTGATTCTCAAGTTCAGTTCTTAAACCTCAGCTGCTTTTTGTTAAAGTTGCCCTTTTGTTCTAAAATGTGGCTGTTCAAAATAACCATGCACTCTTAGGCTGTGTATGTTGTGAAGGGCAGATCCAGTGTTGAGCATTACTGACACCCAAACCACTGCTGTACACCTCCATTCAAATGCAAGGCAGGGCTGCTGCTGCTTCCTCTGCCAGTGCTGAGATCAAACCTGGTTACACCACAGCTTTATCTTTTACTCAAACAGAAAGGGACTAGAACATCACTGTAGGTGGTGGTTGAGGCAGGTGTTGCTTCAGAATGAGAAAATATCCTCTTTTCCCATCATTTCATTGGTGTTAAGGTTCAAACAGTAGTCAAGACTTCCTAAATTCTATTAACTAAGCATTGGATACTTTTAGCTAGAATGGTTAGTTATTGTTACTTGATGTTTACAAAATATCTATCAGAACTATTTCCAGGGATGCTTTTCCATTCTGTCATGTTACTTTAGCAAACCTAAGGCATTTGCTCTGCCACTGGATAATACAGCACTTTTTTCCCCTCCCTTCAGAGCTACCTTCTCATATCATTGTTCTTGTGGCTAAACCTTTCTGTTCTATTTGCCTAGTTAAAATCCAAGTCTGAAAAAGGTGGGTGGGGGGAGGGATATCTGTAAAAACTGCTTTTTCTTTCTGTGCCTGGGTTAAATGATGTTTATCTTTTGCCTCTTGTGGAAGCGTTAAACATTACACTAATAAATAAATTCTAAAAGAGTATGGTTTGGATTTGCTTGTGTGTATACTTCAATAGAATTGTAGCTGCTGAAGATCTCCACAGTTACGTACAACTACAAACCTCTGCAGCTGAACTGTTGGCACTAGAAATGACTAAACCAAAGTTAAGTACTACCACAGCATGAAAACTTAAAAATGCCCGTGGGCATACAGAAGATAAAAAGCAATATTTAGAAGGAGCTAAAAGCTTAGCTGACTTACTTAAAGCAAGTCAGTGTTACTGAAAGCCAGCTGAGCGGATTTGTGCCAACATAAGACCTGGCATTAAGTCCCAAAGGGGAAAGTGTATTACAGGGCCACCCCCACTGCATCTTGGTGCTCTGGTTCCCTGCTCACCCACACTGGGGATCAGGGTAAGGCACGTGGCACCCCTGCCTCATCCCAGAGCCTCATCATGACATGAAACTAGGAGTAACAACACTGCACTGTGGGAGCAGGAAAGCAGTTCTGACACTCACATTTGAAACAAACAAGCAAAAAAGCAGTATGCAGAACAGCTTTACCTGACAAAAAATACATAACTCAGAAGCCAACATGTGACAAATGGAAATAGTTAATATCAACATTCTGCTGCTCACCATGACTTTGAGGAAAAAAAGTTTAACACAAATTACTTTCTTCAGTAGGAAATGTAATAAAGCTTTTAAAATGATTACAATGTCTGTATCTTTCCATATACAACCCTTTATTTCTGTACACAGGCAGCACAAGAGTACAGATTGATCTTGAACTGAATGTGTGTTTCTTCCCCCTACCTCTCAAAGCACTAAATACCAACATGAAACAGCATAAAGAATAGTATATATAACAGTGAGACACCAACACTGCTAATTTGTTACTCATTAACCATGATCAATGTGTACTACTTCATAAAAAATATTGTTGGAAGGTCTATTAAAGTTGCTTGGAAAATCACTGGCATGAAAGCAGAGACTCCTGTATCAAAACCTTACCTTATTCCACATATGATCAAATTCTAGATGAGCAGCTTTCTGACTAATTTAAACTTAAGTCATAAAAACACCTTATGTTTATTTTTTAAATAGCACTCTGAATCAAAGAAGAGTGCTCCTTTAATTACCTGTTTGACTGATCGTATTCTTCATTCCACCAGTTCAGATGCAAAAGTAGAACGTGATGTTGAATCCCTCACAGACTAACATTCAGTGGAGCTGGGCTGGTTTAGAGCAGAACCCATTATCTGAGCAGCATACACTGTGGTTACTGAAAAAGAACACCCTCTCAATTCAGGGTAATTTCAGCTACATCCAGCAACAGGAAAGAGTGTTCACTCTTTTAGAATATGTTGCCAGACAATAAGTTCTAGGCCTTGGAACCAAACATCTGAAGAAATGACAAAAACCTCATTTTCGAAATGACTAATTTTTAAGATACACTTGTAAGAAAGCAGAATTCCATCTACCCACTTAAAACAAGTGAGGATAAAACCTTATGGCAAGTTATCTTCAAGAATGGTTTAACAGAAAAATAAAACAGTTCATTAGTTTAATATTAGTCACAATAGAATTACTTCCATTACAGAGCATGTGTACTTAGGGGGCACAAACTTGGAAGAAAGACATTTCACAGAATCAAAGAATCTCAAGCGCTGGAAGAAACTTCAAAAGATCATCTAGTCCACCCCCCTGCCAGAGCTGGACCAGCTAGAGTAGGTCACACAGGAACTCATCCAGGTGGGTTTTGAATGTTTCCAGAGAAGGAGACTCCACAGCTTATCTGGGCAGCCTGTTCCAGTGCTCCCTCACCCTCACAGTGAAGAAATTCTTCCTTGTATTTCTTTGGAACCTCTGACGTTCCAGCTTATACCCAATGCCCCTTGTCCTATCATTAGACATAATTTATGCAATGTCAAGAACTAAGTCCAGACTTGTTAACATGCAGCTCCCACTTCTATCAAGCATGTTTACGGCTCCCTGAGGTGGCTACTGTTCCAGGACGCAGTGTGACACAAGGCATGAAGATGTTCCTTCTAAAACCTAATGCATTTGGCACAGACAGCACCACAAGGCTGGAATTTAACAGCTCAGTTCAAACCTTTAGCACAGAGATCTCACTTGTTGCCTTGTGTTTCCAGGACTGGAATGAGTGTGGCTTAGAAATATTTGTATAATTATATAAATTATAATTATATACATAATTATCTTTAGAGATGTAAAAGTTAAATATGCTATTTCCCACTAAGACCCCCGACATGCACATTAAACTTAAAACCTACAACATGTAAACATTTGTTAATTCCTCAAGTGCATCTACCTCCAGGGATGTCCAGCAACTGGTAAGTTTTCCAATTTTAATTTCCTTCATTCATCTGTTAATGAACTCCTTTCCCATTCTCACTTGAGTTCCAAAGGTCCAAAAAAACAAACCAAGTAACTAGATAGAGGAAAGAGTTACAGTAACTATATATTTCAATTCTTATTAAAACAAACAAAAATAAAATCCGAGAAGAATACTTGACTCCAAACCTTACCATTCTTAAGCTTTAAAATACTATTAGAAACATGACAGAATAACTTGGGGAAAAAGTAAACCACACTGCTCTGGAAAAAAAAAAAAAAAAAGTCCTTTCCCCAAAGAAACTTGCTCCTCCTCAGCATGGTTGTTTTAAGAAATACAGTTGTTTAATTTTTCCCATTACTGCAGAATTATTTGTTTTGATGGCAGAAAGCACAAGAATCGGAGTGAGTCTTTGTCACTAGAGGCAATCTTAAATTTTAAGAGACATGAGGCTCTTAGTGGCATAGTTTTAACCCCAACACCTGTAGAATGGAAGAATATTTAGATTAAAATCCAGTTTACAAATTTTTAGAGTGTTAAAGCCAAGAGGTTCCTTAAGCTTAAAAGAACTGGCATTTCTTCCAAAGTAACTTTATTGCACAAGTCATACACAAAGTTTAATATACTGGAATATCCTTAGCTATTAATACAATCTATAATGTTTAAATTACAATTTCACATTAAACCTGTAAGAAATCTTCACTTAACACAAGAAGTTTAATTTCTTCTAATGCCCTCCACTCATGGTGATTCGCATTTTCAAGGTCCAGCTTCCAGAACCCATTGCCATGTCCCTGCCAATGTGATTCCTTTTCTGTTTTCAAAATTGTTTGTTAAATGTAGTGCTTCAGACTAGGTAATACCAACCAGTACTAAAATTACTAGTTTTTCAGTGTTAATGTGTCTATTATCCCGTATAACATACAGTACATATATTTTACAAGGCACACATTACCTACATTACAGCAACTTAATTTAAAAAAGCTGTACAGAATCCAAAGTTTAGTTTTTCACTATTTAAATAATTTCTGCATTAGTTTATATTGGAATTGCAAGTGTCATTACACTGCAATTAACAACCTGTTTGCATCATTACAAAATTACACTTGAAGAAGTCCATGTAAGTTCTCAGCAGAAAGACAACTTAGAAAATCTCAGTTCAGAAGTAAAATTTCTGAAATTCTTGAAAAATAAATTCAGCTTGAAGCTTTAATTTAGATGCTCTTTCTGTTCCAGTGATAGAAAAAGTTTAAAAAATTCAAAGATTACTTTAAAGTTCTGAACATGGACTAATGCAAGCTCAAAAAGCCTAAAGAAACCAAACATGTATGATTATATGCAAATATTTTAGTGGAAAATCCTGGACCGTTGGCAATTTTCAACCCAAATAATAATTGCTTTTATGCAACCAAACAGTTCACACACTTTCTGAAGAATATCTCATTGCTATCAAAGGATTAACAAAGGGAAAATATTAGTTCTAAGCTATATACATCCATAAATGGATTTTTCAATAGCTAAATACAGATTTACACACTAAGCCTTACTGGCTTTTAGACAATACACACACGAAGACTACGTTGCTTATCTGTCTTCAGGCCTATGATAACTCTGACTGTGCCATAAGCCAGACTCCAGTAAGTGCCATATGCTATGCAACTTCCTTAACATACAGAAGTATAATAAATTCCCAAGATCTCTTCCCCAACATAAATATTTTGTAGCCAATTCAGAAAAAAACTGCAAATGTGCATATCTGTGTGCATAGCTACATGTGCAGAACCTGTCTGTGAAAAAAAGGCCTTATTTAGCCTTATGGGATCATTGAATTTTAAAAGTAAGGTAATTAAAAATATAGTCTTACAGTAAGCAATATTTATACTGATAGTCTCTCAAGTGCTACACTTCAGTATTTCTCACTCAACAGCCTCAAGTTAGAAGAGTAGTATTTCTTAATACATATCTTAAGAAAAAAAAATCATTAATTAAATTCCCTACAAATAGCAGTTGATTTCCATAACACTACTTATGCAAAAGGGGTTTAAGTTACTAAGTTCTGGGTTTCTTGAACTATTTTAGACTGTCTAAACTGAGCTCTTCATTTTACTCTGCTAGACACAGAAATACACTGTTGCACTCCATTTCAATATTCCTTTTCCCAAGTTGTCATATGCACAGCTTGCTGCAAGCAACATTATTAAAGTTTCTGCTACATAAAAGCATATTGCACTTGTAGATAGAAAGCACAGCACCCTGACTTAGATTATCACCTTGTAAATCTTAGCATACTAAGTATACTACCTTCTAACTCTCATTTCATCACTTCAAAAATGAGAAGCAGATAAAACCACAGCATCAGCCTAAACTAAGCACCTGCTAATCCAAATAAAGTTATTCTCTTTTGATATGACTAAGGTTTACAGATACTTTTGTCTGTTCTTGATCAAAAAACTATAAAGAAATTGATATATACTTTTTTAGGATTGTGTTTGAAACTGTGTAACGTTTCCAAGTAATAAGACTATCCTAAATACCGTATTTAAAAAATATCCTAAGAGACAATCTTGTCAGAAGAATAAAGGAAAGGGCAGAAGAGCTGCCCACACTCTCCAAAACTGATTTTAAATACTTAACACTAAAACTCACAACAGATCTGATTGAAATCAGTACCTGTAAATACTAAAAGCAGCAGTAAGTGGGTACTGAAGAACAGGCAGAGGGACATTTTCAGGTTTCAGTAGTAAAATTTCAAACTAATAACTAGTGCTAACGCATCATTTTTATTCACATTTGTCATGAAACTAAAAGGGACTGCTTTTAAGGATGAGAACTGGGAGGTCAAGCCACTTGACATGGTTCATCTTCTGTAGCAGTACACTGTGACGTTCCAACAGTAGTTAGCAGCTGTAGTTGTGCTGTTATAAATTGCTTCATCTAGTAGTCGTAATTAATATGAAAAGTTGTTAAAATAAACTTTGTTAATGATCAGAGTTAACTGAAAGCACGGATTAATAACTGAAGACTGCAGGCACACACACCGGCCCATATACAGTGTATTTTCAAGGAGCCATGTAGATTCACAGCAGCCAAGAGCAGTGACAGACTGTGGAAGAACAGCAGTGAGAGGAAAAACAGACGTTTGTGAAAACAAAAGCTTCAAGTGGTTCTGCTGCTATCAGCGTGTTGGCCAGTGTCAGGGTCTGAGAGGCTGGCCCACCTCATCTACCATGTTAAGTATGTAAGTAGCGACATCATCTTCTGTAGGAGCATCTGAGACCACCCAAGAATCGCTTGCCCCAGCCACTTGCCGACGGCAGACAGGACAGCTTCCGTGGCGATCGCTCCTGTTAGGAAGCCAGAGAAATGAGTAGTTTTCGTTGATGGCCTCTTCCAGGCCAAAAAAAGCCAAAAGATTCCCAAAACAAAAAAAAATAACCCACCAAACCCCAAAACAAACAATCCACTGAGAACTGACTGGATTAGGCCATCTATGTATGTTTTGTTTATAAACTTCTTTGTGAGGAAGACTGGCTGGTAATTCTGAATATAGCTCTATCCTTTGAGTAATAAAGTTGGAGTCATAGATCTCACGATGAAGTTTGCTCAGATTAGCCAGCATGTATCTAGCTACCTGTCCAGAAAGTTTAAATGGAAATCCACAGCCTAAATTAATTCTTGTTATCTTTAGATATTCAAGGGACTTCAGAAACCAGTTCCCATAAGTTTCCTATATATAAAGGAAAAAGAACCCTTTCCCTGGGTCATTCAGCGCACTGAAATTTATGGTTAGTCCCTCAGGGTCCCCATCCCTTCCATCAATTAACTCAGTTATCTTCTGAGCTAGGAGCCTCTGTTTTATGTCTGGGTCAAGAAGGGATGAACCTTAAAACTTGAATAGCAAAAAAGAATGATGTAACTGTAACTTAGTTACAAGTTCAGCTGATTCACGAGCCAATGTAGAAGGTAAAACACTCTCCACCACAGTTGTTAAACTAAGCTCTGTATTGCTGACAGACATTAAAATGTTCTCCCAGGAAAGAGAGATGACTAATTATACTCTGAGATGTACAGATTTTGACTACATTTTTCCTGTGGGAGCATGGCATTTTAAGACCAACTTTCTAGATAAGCCCTTGAAAAAGCCACAAAACAAATTCTTACACACAAATTGTGTGACTTAAACGTAAAAACATTTGTATGGATTAGTCAAAAAAAGTCTTTAAATAAGAATATCTGTATCACCTAATGCTAGCCTGCTGACCACCTGCTTAATCCTTGGAGTGTTTCTGCATGGTCAGAAAAAAAGCTCTGCTCCTCCACAAAGGAATTTGTTCGCCAGCAACTGGTGTAGCTGACAGATACAGAAGCTGAATTCAGTTTACTATGAAGCTGAACATCTATTGTAAGATGCATGTTACACATAAATTTGAAGGTGTTGCTATTGAGAAGAATTTTTTCCTGGAAAAGTCTGATATATTTACAGTAGTAAACTGTATGTTATTTATTTCAAGTGACAACAGACTATATAGAAAAAAAATCCCTCTGGGTTATTTCCCAAACAAGTCATAAGGCGGTGCAACTTGCTTCATATTTGCACAGTCTTACACACTATTGATCCTTTTGTGCAGAGCAACATGCCACAGCACCAGCATATACCCTTCTCTATATACTCTTCTCTGGTTTTCAAGCAGAATACAATAATTTAATTTCACAAGAATAAAAAGACATAAGAAGTGACACAAGAAATGCTGAAAGGTCCTTTAACATCTTTTCCCAAATTAAATTCTTCCTATAGTGTTTAAAAATTCTGAAATCTCTCTTTCCTTCTGCTGCAAGTCAGATTTCACTCAAACTTGTTCTGTCTCTTATGCATAAAACCATGTAAATAATCTTCAGACATTAAATGATACGGGAACTAAGGAATCTGTCAGACCAAACTGAAACATGTCAGATAAGCAGGACATACGTTAAAATAATTAGTAGTCTTTAAGATGTATTACCATTTATCAATGCATTTCTGGCAGAAACTGTGAGCACACGGCAAGATTAAATCAGCACGCCCATCCATGCAGATGCAACATTCCTCTTCATCTGTCAACTGTTTAACCCTGCGGAACAGAAGACAGCGTTTTCTCCCAGATAACTAAGAAGTATTGTGTTTATGCCCCAGTAATTACACTAGCTACTACGTTTTCCTTAATAATTAGTAATGGACAGAAAGGTACAATTGTGCTTATCTGCAAGGAACGTGTAATTTTGTGAACAGAGTGGCTGCATCATCCTGGCCTACGTCAGCAGTCACAGCCTCAAGCTAGAAACAAACCACAGCAAATAAACTAAATGAAGTTAGAATATGCATCTATTTTTTGTGTCCTGTGGTGTTTTGGTGTTGCAGAGCATTATGCAAATCCTTTTTCATATCAACAAAGAAGTATAAGCAGATGTACCTTAATTATTACACAAATGAGCAAAAGAGCAGAAATACTCTTTACATTCCTTTCACAGTGTCAGGCTGAACTATTTTATAACAAACTCTGTCAAAGTTCATGTACTGGCTTATATCCTAGCTAAAAACATGCATGTCAAGAGGATCACTACCAGAATGCATGCTCACTAATTTCACATGCCATCAAAATGTCAAGAGCTAAACTGCTCATCAGATTGAGAAAGCTGAATTTAGCTTGCAATGCACTCTTCACGAGTCTTCCTTCACATTAAGACTCTCAAGTTGACTGTTATCACAGCTTTTCCAGTTAAGCTTCTAGTTGTTCTTGTTGAGAGGAGGGAAAAAAAAGGTTAAATATTAGGTGATTCCCTGGAAAGACATTTACATTTTATCTGTCTTAAAAGGGGTGTGCATATGTAAAGTTCCTAACAGTAGTATATCAAATGTTTGCACTATCAAGATTTCTCAAGGTGCAGAGAATCCTCAGCTTTCACTGATCTAACAAGACATGTAAAGTTCCCCAATTTTATAGCCATGGCTCACTTTGAAGACAGCTGAAAAGTGTTCTGAAATTTGTAGGTTTTCCAAAACTACTGACTGTGGAATCCCTCCTGTGACTTGGGGCACATAGATGCATTCTAGAAAGAACAGCATTTTGGGAGACAAGCCACCGTCCTGACTACTGATCAGAAGGCTTTTACTTAGGCACCTTGGGAGCTTGTCAAATAATTTTTAAACTATGGACAGTAATTAATATGCTTTTGTTTAATTCTTCAGGAAGTCCTTGGGGTTTCCTTTTGCATTTGTTTTTTGAGAAATTACTTTAGAATGCTAGATGTTTTTCTGTAGAATTACAGATAGTGATCCACATATGTTGAGGATAAAAGTTTCCAACAAATCTGGTTTTTTTTATTAGCTTACTATTTTCCTTGCATGTAATCCCTTTCATTTCTCTCACCTCTGCAACTCCGAGTACCTTTGGTAACACTTCCATTTTTCAGATTTGCTGGTGAGTACACAAGCAGTTATACTTAAAATGGATATCCTATTTACAAAGTTTCTGTAATCTAAGGTTTAGCCACAAGACTAAGTTTCTGAAGAAATGGTAAAAGACAAGAGTGACACACTAAGGAAAGGCTTGTCTCTTCATTATCGGAAAAGAATAAAACACTGATATTTTGGAATGTTCTGAAGAGGAAGTGGATGCTCTAGAGAAACGGAGTATTATTCTGGTGGAAGAAGTTAAGATAAGAAGAAGGAGGAAACAGTTAATATATGCTATTTTGAGGCAATTATGGCTAGCTCTTACAGAGCTGAAAAATGTCTCAAGGAGGATGTCATGGAAAAACAAACATTTCCTCAGTGTAAAATACTTGAAGGTGCTCCAGCCTGTTATTTTCCCTAGTGACTTGAAAAACTTGGATAAGACACAAGTTCACTTATTTCCAGCATATTAGTAAAGTATACTCTTCTTTCGTGGTTATTATTTGTCACTCATACTACCTCAAATAATGAAGCTTAAAAACACAAAGTATGTTCATCTACCCCATCTTAAAGTCTGAGCATTGTTGAAGGAATTCATCTAGGAAGTCTTATATCTACTGTCTTCAGCAACATATGAAATTGTTTTGCTTACCCATCTGGGTTTGGAGTTTTTTTAGTTTGTTTGCACTAAAAGGCCATTTCCAGATATACATGTTCTAGTATAACCACATATCCTTGAGAAACAGCAGGAAATATATGCTTTCCCAAACATGGCCACTATTTACTACCTAATTCTAGCATTTTCATAACTCAGAACAGCCAATAATTTACAATTATTTGTTTCCGAACAAGAGAAACAGGAAATTAAATGAAAAGAACACATTCTGCAATACAGTGACTTACAAAAACCAGTGGGGGTTGTCTGTAGAATGATGGCATAGTCGGCCTCTTTCTCACTCTAACTGCTGCAGTGTGACACCCTAAAGACAGTTAATCAGCTCAGCAATTTCTTTTGTTAAAATACCTGGCTCCTGGCTCTTTGCTGGCTGCTATAGAGAACAATACCATTTACTTTTCATTTTAAAACCTATTTCTAGCTCACTTAAAACTGAGTTATAACTCAGTGCTAATTCAGAAAGTTAAAAGTAAGGAATCACTGGCAGCAGCATTTCCACGCAGGCTGACAAGCTTCTTGCTGTTACATTCAGTTTGAACTGAAGTTATTGCAGGTGTTGACCTCAGTTTTTTGCTTTTCCTCTAGTTAACAAAGCAGGATGTCAACACATGTGAGACAGTTCACATTTTTCCAGTCTTACAAGTTAAATTATTACTATAATGGATGAGTTTCTAGGGGCAACAGATGGGAACTTCCACATTGCCAAAATGTAAGAGGAAGAGAAAGTTTAAGTGGGACAATAACAAAATCTGTTTAAACAAACACTGTCAAACCCTCTAGATTTGTGGTTGCAGCCGATTCCATTTCCTCCTGTTTCCTTATTCAGGAGATTCAACATATATCATGTTTATATTAGAACTGATCACTAAAATGACTGTTTCGAAGCTAAGGTATGGTAGCACCAACAGAATTTCACTCAAGTACACTATAGCTCTGTAGGTACAAGAGAAGGTGTGCTACTCATCTTTGTTGTGACACAATGGATCTGCCAAGAGCAGGCAGTTTTGATCATTAGGTGGCTGTAGTGCAGGCTTTACACACAACTCCTAAAATATTTACGTTGGAACTCTGGTCAGTAGCTTGAGTATGTCAAAATACCTTCCCATCCACAAGCTGGCCTGACAAGATGACACAGACATCAAACTCTCAGCGGCTTCTTCAGAAGTACCACTCTGTGCAAGAGCTCCTGCTGCTTGACTGGTGATGTCTTTATAGAGTTGAATGAATTGATACAAGTTCAAGATTCTGGAAGCTTCCACGATGCCACTTGTTTTATTTATCTTAAGATATAAGAATTATTTACAGTTACGTATCAAATTTTTACTTGACATTGCTCAGACCTCTTTTAATGCATAGCAATTCTCATGGCAGCAGCCTCTTTCCCAAGTACCTGTCACTTTAAGCAAATTACAGTCTGCTTCAGTAAGAGTTAAGACCTGCAACACTGCTCTTCCATCATAAGGAATAGCACAGCTAGGACTTTATCAAATAGGGCAAGAGAAATACAATCACTACTCAAATGGATTAAGTTGTGAGTAGGGATCTGATGTCTAAAAAACTAGGCTACACTTAGACTAAAGAACAGAATAATTAGTCATTTTGTATTTCAAAGTGCATGTTAAGATTGCTCGGTGGATTCAGGACCATTTAAGGATGTTACTTGACAAGATCAAGCAGGGAATAATCTCCTTAAAAAGGGCAAACTCAGTAAGTTTACAGACCATGAAAAAACTAAGTTAAATGTTTAACTTTTAGATTGATTTCTAAAGAGTCTGGATACACTAGCTCAACTAATAATGCTTGGAATTTCTAACTTCTGCTATTAACCTACGGAATCCCAGTTGGTTGTACTGTTTAATTAGTACCACTTGACCTCATGAATTTGTAAATAATGGACCCCAAGTGCTCCATTGGAGAACATCACTTCTTTCAACTCAACTAAAACATTTCCATAACTTAACCTGCTTTTTGCAGAAAGTTAGACTTTAGACTTAATTTATCTCAAATAGTGTGTTTGAATGCATTACCTGAATATATACTCAAAAAGTATGTTAGATTCTACCAGTAAAAGTGACAGTCTTCAAATCCTACTAAATTAAAAGTTTCAACAATCTTACTTTAGTACATATTATCCGAACGACCACCTTCCAGAATGCAGAGGAATCGGAACCAGGCTGCACTTCGAATAAGAGATGTTTGTCTTGTCCAGAAGCCAATTTTTCAGTACTGAAATAAAGAAATACCAATTTAACATCATGTGCTAGACATGCAAAGATCAGCAGCCTCAGCCACTGTGGTATTATTTATTGTTCACCTATGTGCTCTTTATCCTTAAACCTTAACACCGCCCAAAGACATGAAACTAAAAGAGTAATGGCCTTCTTAGCATGTCATTATGTGTAAAGTATGCAGTGTATTTCACTTTAAATTGCACAGTAAATTTCAGAAAATGATGTGCAAGTCTTTTGATCCAGCATCAGCCTTTATGGACATTTTAATTTAGGTATACTTTCAGTGTTTACTACAATAATCATGCAATCTTGTGATCCAATCTAAGAAGCTTAGCTCCTTACTGTGTATGTAAAAAAGCATGCAAGCACCAACAGATGTAGATGAGGCGTATTTTTGTTAGTATATATTAATAATAAAGCAGTCAGATGAAAGCTTCAGGTGACCCTGAGATTTTGATGTGTTTTTTCTTTTCTTTTTTTTTAATGGAACACAAACACAAAGGTCTATTCCATAAGAATCAGAACAAAGTATGTTATATTCAGGCTGAAGTACACGCTAAATAAAAACAAATTTGAATAACGATGACATTTTTGGAGTTATTTATACTGAGATATGCTTAGATTCTCAGGAAAAACATAAAGCAATAGTCTTCAAAATCTACTTCTATGTCTATGCAGAAGACAGCTACCCATTCTTGAAGGTCATTCCTAAGTATGACACTGTACAAGACAATTTCTAGACTCAATACAAATTGACACTATAGCAAAACACCAAACACTACCAATAGTCACAGGCACTACCACAAAGCCTTTTCAGTCTGTACGTTTCCACTTCATATGTTTTATACCATAAAGATTGGGTAAAAATGACAGCTCTGTGTTTTTGTTAGTTTTACTGTCAATGTCTCAGTTAAACAAAAGACAGGCTATGAAAAATCTTACTTATGCAGCCTTTTGTTTGGGATTATCCTGGTCACTGGTTTCAGAGAGTAAGGCAAGTCTCATCTTTAATGAGGAACAGCACTGCATGTCCACAGAGGTGGTCACAAACAGTTCTGCCTTTGGTGCTACCTTCCTGGTGTAGCTGTACTGTCTTTATAGAGCTCGTATTGCTACTTCCTACCAAAAGTGATTGGATTTTTAGGTGCTCGGTGGAGGGGGGAAGAGTAACACAGAGAGGTAACACTAACAAAAAGATACTGCTAAATGTGTACCTCTTGTGAACTTGTAAGAGACAAGCAACGCTTGCTGGAAGAGCAAGTATTGGAGAAATGTTAATTTAAGGAGGAGAAACGGCTTTGAAGTATAATTACAACTACTATAGAAACTTTAAGAACTGAAGGAAATGGTTCAAAACCAGATGGCCAGTTCTGGCTTAGCCAGCACAGAAGAATATATTGCATACAAGGTTTCTGGAAAAACATGGAAAAAAAAAAGGAAACAAAGGCTTACACGTCATTAAGTTCAGCTACTCTTCCCAAAAACTCTTCATACGTTAGGAAACCACTTTCTTGAACCAAAGAGGCATGCTTTGCTACTTTTTCCGGCAACTTGTTAATTACAGTTTGTGTGTGGTTTGACATTTGTTGACCCATGGTGAAGCTCTTCACCTCAGTTCCGTAGAAAGAAGTTCTCATTCACCTGCAGCATCTCTCCTAAAAATATTTTAGACGGTTACGTTTGTGTGCTTTATGAACTGCTAATCCCTCATTTTCTTTTAGTGTAAGAGATGTGCTACCCACTAACCATTCTAATTATTCTACAGTAACACAACAGTCAAATCAGAAACACAGCAGAACACTCAGAAGAAACTGGAATGTGGCATTAACAGCTTAAGAAAAATGATTTTTTTTTTCCCCAAGCAATCCTTATACTAAAGACAGATAATTTTTCATGCAGATTTCTCAGCAACTCACATAAATATATCCAATGAAATGGAAAAGAAAATCTTAAGATGACAATGGTAATTTATGACAACCTTTGTTTCCCCTAAATATTTGTGTATGTGGAAGTGAGAACCTCTACAAATCAGCGTATCGATGTACGTCCGTACAGAGACATTACATTAGGAATTAGCTTTCTTACTTCAAAGTGACAATGGCAGATCAAAAGAACTCTCACAGCATTCTTAAACTGATAGGACAAGGAACCTACGTCACTATAAGCCCACATAGAAATCTCCCTTTCTGCACAAAACACTCAACTTTGGGATTTATTACAAAATTGACTTGCTCAAACCTTTCCAACTTTCACCCTTCCTTTACATTGGTATCATTTCCCCCAAAACTCTGCATAAAGATCTATCCTACGCCTTTTGAGTTGTTATTCATTTCCAACCCTTGATTCCTCCATTCCTGCCAAACTGCTCTTTGTCTTGACATAGCAGAGGTATGCAAATTGACTCAGTGTGTGCACAGTCTGTGTGCATAATGCAAACCAGAATTTTCACCTCCTATTAAGACTCCTACAGGCAGAGATCTGAAACAGCAATCTAGTTGCAGAACATCAACCTTAATTATGGAATAATTTGATACTAGGTGTATTACAAGCACCTTCTGGGCCATACGACAGCAAAACAGAATTTCACCTTGCATGTACGTACAGCTGCACTTGGGGCATAAAGCTGCCCAGGAACCGCCCAGATATGGCCTAGAGCTGTCAAAATCTTGGCACAGTGTGAGAAAAACACAACACACATAAAGTGAGTTCACAGCCGTCGACAAACGACTGCAGTAATTCAAACAACAGAGTACAATTACAATTCGGTGTTTGACTTTTGAACAATTTATATTCTCAGCCAGACAGGTTCCTCCTCAGGTCACTTCTATTCTTCCAAAGCACCCTCCAATCGCGTCCTTTTCCGCTATCTAGACCTTGCATTTGCTGAGCACAAGCCCAAAGCACTTGAAGCACAACCTGCCCACGGCATAACCTTTCACCCCTTGAACGTATTTGGCTCAGAGCTTCCAGGCTGTGTCTTACGAGGGACCTGAGGGAGTCCTACTGAATTACTAAGACCGCACCACTGATACTTGGACAAGAAAACCCACAAAGAGTGTTTCCAGAAGCGACCCCTCTCATCTGCTCTTCAAGACAAGTCGTACACAAAGCTATTCACGGCGAAAGCAGGTGTCCCGGGAGCTTTCTCCCGTCCAGCCCCTCAGGCCGCGACGCGGCGGCTGCTCCCCACGAGCGTCAGCAGCGCCACGGCCGGAGCGGAGCGGAGCGGAGCGGAGCGGCCCGGCCCGCTGCCCCCGCCTCCCGCCCGCCGGGCCGCCGCCGCTCCGCCCTCCTCGCCCCACGGACGCTTCAGCGAGGCCCGGCTCTGGGCGTCCNCAGAGAGAGAGCGCCGCCGGACAGAGAGAGAGCCCACCGGGCAGAGAGAGAGCCCCGCCGGGCAGAGAGAGAGCGCCGCCGGACAGAGAGAGAGCCCACCGGGCAGAGAGAGAGCCCCGCCGGGCAGAGAGAGAGCGCCGCCGGACAGAGAGAGAGCCCACCGGGCAGAGAGAGAGCCCCGCCGGGCAGAGAGAGAGCGCCGCCGGACAGAGAGAGAGCCCACCGGGCAGAGAGAGAGCCCCGCCGGGCAGAGAGAGAGCGCCGCCGGACAGAGAGAGAGCCCACCGGGCAGAGAGAGAGCCCCGCCGGGCAGAGAGAGAGCCCCGCCGGGCAGAGAGCGCCGCCGGTAGCGGTCCGTGCTGCGCGCTGCTGCCAACGGGCCGGTTAGCCGTGGCGTTACAGTTGAGTGGCGCAGGCTCAGCTTGAGCGTGCTCCCAGCTCTGCAGTAGAAACGGTGTATAGAATGTGTAGAATTCTTGGAGGGACGTAATGCTGCCTGTACTGTTCTCTTTTCTGTTACCTCTGATAGAAATGTAAAAGGGACTTCCTGCGGTCCGAGTGCCTGCCTTGGTGGGATCATCGCAGGCTGTGCAAAACACTTAGCCGCTCTGCACCGAAACAGCCTGGAGCCAAGGGAAGAACAGCTCCCCCGCCATCTGCGTTGAGTGTGGGAGGTGGATGTGGGTGGGTGAAGGTCACCGCTCTCTGCCCTTTTTACAGAAAAAGCCCCACAACACTCGTGAACGATAAGCCATTTACGAACAGAAATCCTAGGACATCCCCTAGGTCACCCACATGCTGATGGTTCAAGGTTTCATTCTAGAGATGGTTTTGTTTTGGGTTGTTTTTTGGTTCTTGTAAGAGGAAAAAAAAGGAGTAGTACTTCCCTTTCCTGCTTGTTTCTGTTCACACATAGACACGATAGACACACGTACTTCCCACAATAAAGGCACTCCTGTATTCCAGACAGGGATTGGGCTGGACTGGGAACTTCACTCTATTTCCTGCAGGCCAACCAGCCCTTTGGTCTAAGGTCAGCAAACATCTGTAGTCGCAGTGTGGGAATCTAAGTAGCATTACTGTCAAATGACATATAAACTGTGGTCTCCTAATAGGTGGAATGACTTACTTGTCCAAGATACTTGAGCATAATGTAAGTACTGAGACATCAAGGAACTGCGTAGCTATTGAGAATGTCTCGTTAAAAAAAAAAAAAAGCACAACACTGAGAGAAAGTCAGAAACATGGAAGAATTTCTCTGAAGTTTCTGCTACTACTAGTGAAGGATTTGTTTTTTTTGACACTTTCTGTCTAGAACTTAAATAAATGTTTCCTGTTTGTGTTGCAGTGGCACATCCCTTGCAGTTCTAGTAAGCAATGAGCAAGAACATTTTGTACTTTCTAATTTGAATATGACTGAGTAGTACTTATTACATAGAGACAATATTAAATACAGTACTTGTTGATTAGTACGTATGGCTAGTTTTTATTACGTACAGAACAGTGTAACAGAGTCCTAAAAGCCTTTGTAGTGTTGGCAGAATTTGTGCGATGGGAGGGAGAGATCAAACTGCATTAGCTAGGTGTCAGTGTGAAGGTCAGGATGAAAGCTATGTGAGTTTTTAAGGTACATGATAAGACAAGACATTTATAGATTAAGGCGATAGCTTCTTATATCAGCTAGTATAGATTGTTTAGAAAGTAAACACTTCAGTGGAAAAAAAAAGGTGTCCTTATTTAGATCTAAAACAGAAGGAACAAGCATCGAGATGGAGTGGAACTAGAGGACAATTTTCTGAATTTCTTCAGGTGTAAATGAGACAATCTGACAAAAAAGGAAGCTGATACCTGGGGAATAGAGGTAATATTAGTAGGACAGCAAGAGAAATGATAATTATATCTTGGCGGTGAGGAAAAGAATAGAGAAATAGGCAATTTCTAATGGCAAAAAAACATGGAAAAGAGAAGCAAAAGGGAAATTGTAACATGTCACCAAAACATCCCACATGACCTGGAATCCACCAGCGTTGCCCATAACCTTAGGTCCATTTGCTGTTCTATCACTGTCATGACAAGTGTTGTCTGTGGCCTTTCCTGATGCCTTTATTTCTGCTGTCTACTCTCACTGCTCACATGGTACAGAGTGCTTTCATTCAGGTTGCCAGGAGAGATATGTGGCTTTACTGCAATATTTTTCAAGGACAGGAATTATTTAACTGAGTGGCAGGGCGGTATCTAGTGCTTTCCTCTGGTGCACATTTTTTCTGCTGAAACTCTTTTGATGGACATCTGAAATTAATGGTTTTTAAAGCTGTACCAGATCTTTCTGCAGTCTTTCTGCAGTAGTATAGCTTTAATGGCAGCGTGAGACTATGTCTCAATACAGTCCAGACCCTTGGAGCCATGAAAGATTTCTGATCTGTGAAAAAAAAAAACACCCCAAACCACCATAACCACCACCAAAACCCAAGAGAGAAAACAAAAATCAGCACAGGGTATCTCTAAGTATGCTATTAGCAATACACTGTCACTCACTATCTAGTGGAATATATAACCACCTGGCAAGTTTTCATTTTGTGTGAATGAAATTTAGCAAAGTTCATAACCCAATATCCTACACTGTAGAAAACACAGCTCCATTGTTGTTTTATTTGATACTTTGTTTTTCAAGACTCTTGATGTAAAAAGAAGCTTCTTTTACCACAAGAACCATCTTCACATATAAAAACAAGTTATCCAAACCATTTATTCGGGAAAAAATGTGATAAATTGCTAGTGCTGTTCTTTTATAACAACTAATAACTTCTGTGGCATTAAGGTTCTATGAGCTCTTTTTACTTTGAGAGACCTTTCATGGCAATAAATTATCCAGACATATATATCAGACTTAATTTTTTTGTAAAGTACTTCAAACATCCCATACCACTTGAGATTTTTACCTTATTATGAGACCTTTACTTTATTATGAAAGCCACACTTAAATATACACAAAAGATCTTAAATATCATTGTTGAGATCCAGTTTGAGTTTTTTCCCCTGTCAAGTATCTGATGCAGAAGAATGACACAAGTTTTAATAAATAAATCAGTAAAATATGATGCAGATATCCAAGAAAGTTATTAATTGCTTTATGTATATAAACATCAGCATCTTTGTACCCTTTCTTGGGTATTTGGATGACAGTGGATTGATCCTTTGACTTTATTACTCACTTGTAAACAGATTTCCTTCTTCTGTTTGTAAACAGACATTTTTAAAACAGTACGCAACTATTGCTTGGAAATAAGCTGATCTACATGTGGAAGAGCTACAGTATCATAATCCTCTTTTAGACATTAAGTTAGCAGACATCCTCCAGACAGATTAAAAAACCCCAAAACCTTTTGATTATATATTGATCTGAATTCCATGCGATTAGTGGAAAGACTGCACATAATCAATAGCATATTGCTAATTACTTCCTTATTAAAGATGAAAAATGAGCTGTAATATGGATTTTTAAGTTTATTTAAAGTAAATAAGATACCATGTTCTTCTGCATGAGCCTTTATAGCTAAAGATGCAATTACTAAAAAAAACCCAAGTTTTCCTATGTTAAGATAGAGAAATTCTTCATTCATGAGTATTTACAATGACCCATGTTAAAAAGCATTGCTGAGTTCTGTGTGCTTCATTTTATATTTCTATCAATAAGTGTACATTTTTCCTCTTAAACTTCTGCTTCTAGACATTTTACTGTGGCCTCAGGCTTGGCTTTAGACTCTTCTATTTTTTTTCCATTATTTGTTTCCTTCTCAGATGTTTTGTCATTTGACTTAGCCTCTTTGAGAGCAGTAGTTTCAACCATTTCTTTTTGCTGGTTCTTGTTTGAAAATGGGAAGGTTTTCTTGTACCTTTAAACAGAAAAGAGGATGGTAAAGCAGAAACACTAACATAGTTTGAGAGTATCACTCAAGAAATACAGTAAAAATACAGTAAAAAATACCTAGAATTAACTTTTTTTGCCATACTCAAGCAAAAGCCTGACAGAGAACAGTGGTGTGCTACACCATTGTGCTCTTTCAAGCAGTGTGCTTTTTCAGGCAATATTTTTGTATTTTTTAAAAAAAAACAGACAACGTATATTCAGGATTCTTGGTATAGCAATAAAACTATCTGGTCTAGGATGTGAGAAATTAACACAAGTTTGTGATAAGATTTAATGATGCATTGTATTGGAGATCTTTACCCCATAACAAATGAGCTCAACAGTTTTTCTGAACACAATTATAGTCCAAAAAAAAAAATCCCTTTTACCTTGAGTTTGTCATAGAAACAGGAATAACACTGCATAAACAGGCTTATATACAAACCGATGCTCACTTCAGTGTTGATGTGTTGGCACACTTGGGAATGTTTCACACTAGACATGACTGACTAATCAAAAATAGGCAAAATTTATCTTTGATTCCTTTACTAAAGCAGGGAATGGCAATAGCAACAACAAGCTACCAGCATAACAAAAGGGTTTGAGATTTTGTTCTTTGTGCTACATTGTTATGTCATTGTCATTACCTATCTGTTACATTTAAAATATTCGCTGCTTGTACTCCAGGAGTTAACTCAGACCAAGAGAAAATTAAAAGAAAACCACTTACTTTTTGATATAGCAGACTGCTAGAACAACTGAAATAATGAAGAAGATGACTGCCAGTACAAGTAGTGCTGTGGGGATACCTAGAGATAAAAACAAGGCAAGCATAGAGTTTTGTATGTACTTAATTCTGACTTTCTAAAGGCTCCTGAACGTACATCCAGCTTTTTCTAAAAGCAGTCTAATGTGAGAGGTCCATACACATCAACTCAAGGATGGAGGTATTAGGAATCTCAAAAGGTTAGTTGTTCCTGCTCATTTTTTCCAAGAAAGACTGGAACGGGTATTTAGGCAATCCCTGATAGATGTTTGTCTAATCTGCTCATTGGAAGGTATTTGTAGATTACCTAGAGAACACATTAACTATCCTTACAGTTAAAATGCTTTTCCTCATATTTTGTCTATTTCTCAGTTGCTGTATATTAGGGTTACTTACTCTTACCTCCTATCTTGAGAACACCTCCATATTTGCACCTCAACAATTCTCCTGAAAACTTTCTTGGCTTCTTTTGTTTTTAATTGTCTGCTGAGTTTTCCAGTGCTCTGAGCACATGGATTTGGACTAGACGATCTCTAAAGGTCTCTTCCAACCCCTACCATTCTATGATCCTACGGTGTTTGCTAAGACTTTCTCTGAAATATATTTACCCCAAATTGCATTAACTTCCACCATTTCACATTCAAATTTTATCAAAAAGTTTAAAATAAGGCCTTCTACTTTAAAATTCTTTTAAAATCCTCTTCTTGTAAGCTTTGCTTTTGCAAAACCACAATGCTCCTGTTCTGCCTCCAGGTTCAGCTGCATCAAAATGGATACTGGAGTGGTGAACAAAAATAGCATGAAACAGTTTTACTACTAAATATATGGCTTTTACCTCCAAAGACAACGGCATCATTCTTAAAGGCAGCATGGGAAGTGTAGTTAGGGGAGTTAATGGGTGAATATTCCTCTGGAATTTTTGTCGTAGTCCCCTCTGTTGGTAAGATCGTTTCAGTTATACATATGACACGGAATTTTATGTTTTTCAGGGATTGTTCTGCCTCAGTCACATTGGGCAATGCTGTGATGTTCTCAGTCAAATCAGAGCCTGAATGTGCAGTGAGGTCTGTTGGTGTGCTTGATGAAGGTAGTATAGTTGTAGTTGGGTCTGGTTTACATGAATTAATCCGAACATCTGCATCAGGGGAAGGAAATAAGTGAGAGTCGTGTTGGATGTTAGTTTTGCACACACACTGTTACTGTACACACACATGTATTGAAATTGTTCCTCTGTCATTCCCTTCTGGAAATTATTGTTTGTTTATTCACAAAAGCCTTACCCAGATCAGGCATGCTTATTTCAAAACATGGCTACAACCTGGATTACGCACCTTTTATAATTACTGACACACTTAAACACATTTTTGAGCAAGTACGGTGTTTGTTTTGTAATTGCATAGCAATACAAGAGACCACTGGAAAAGTACTGAGAATAATAATGCACATAAAATCCAATAACATGACTCAAAGCAGACTTATGCAGATCCAAGATTCAAAATATTTCTGTTATATATGTTCAAAAGATGTGCATGCCCTGTTGAGACTTGGAACACTGCTTCAATCTCCTGAAAACAAAAGTAGCCCATAAAACCTTCAGGTAAACCAGGCATCAGCGTGAGATAAACAAGTGACACAATTCTAATGGGGGCTAGAAACAACTTCAGGCACACTCAGAAATTGAGTAACTGAAAAGATCTGAATGTTATCTATATAAAAATGTGGGTACAAGTGGATGGAAAAGTTGAGTTCTGAATCAGGCTAATGAAAATGTGAAAACTCTTCTAGTGAGGTTCTATATTCTATAAGGCTATAAAAATGTCACTAAAGTAAAAGCAGATTACAACATAAATAATAAGGAAACAACGTATGCACTGTTCTCCAAATGAATCCCCATGGGAAGTCTGATGACGCAGTTACATTCACAGAATAAAAAGCTAAATGGCAAGGGCTTTTCACTATTTCCACTACAGTTTTAAAATGATTTTTGGCATTGCTTTGGCACAAAGAAAATGGACAGAATGAGCTTCTGCCAAGAAACACTTAGAACAGGCAACACTTTGTCAAAATAAAGAAATGCAGAATCATCCCAATGTTAAATATACATGACTTAAAGTTGTTTTCTACCCATCCAGAAAGCTTAAATTTCTTCACATACTATAGTAATGTATGTGTATATATATTTTTTCTCTAAATTAAAGCTAAACAAAACAAGTAATTTGGAGTTACTTGCTGCCTCCTTAGCATTACCCAGCCTATCCATTTCTTTATTCAGAATGACATATATTTTGTGCACTGAAACATAATTTTGAAGAAGAACCAATAGGAGCAGCTTCTTTTGGAGCAAATTGCCACAGCACTAATTCACCAATGCCTTCATCAATAAAACCTAAGGACTACAGAGAAAAGCTAAGTGAGCCCAATCATGTCAGTTTTAATTTCACGGGTTAGGTGATACATGAATTTTCAATGGTGCTTTCTCTGCAGTGCTTTCTTATCAGCAGTCAGATACTTTGTAAGTCAAGTATTTATATTACCTATCCTCTTATCCTAAAATGGCCCAGGGTCATGAACCAAGTTCCACTGGTGAACGCATAGCCATGTCCTTAGCAGCTTCACCCGCCTTCTCCTCCTAAGATCTAGTGTTCCCAGTCACCAGACACGGTCTTAAGTCTCTATTATCTCTGCATATCTTTCTCCTGCTCTTTCCAACCCTTGTTCACACATCTTTCTCTAAAAAATTCAAGATTTTGTGTGTAATCTTTTGCTCTTGTTATCTAAAACTCATTGGTGAGATCTAAGGACTGATTAGAAATAATGTATTGATCTTGTATATATGGTCTCGTTATTGTAATATTTGTTACATAATAGTCATAGATATAGGACACTTGCAGGACCGTGATGTCTTTAGTTACTTATTCTTAGTTAATATCACAAAGTCATTAAGAAACAATACTGCTGTATTTTTGTGCTGAAAAGATCTAATGCCTATCAAGACCCAAGTTCCACTGTTATATCTTCTAGCTGGGAATAAATGTTCAAGAATGAGAAGGACGGGTCTTTTAACAAATAGGATGATATGCACATTGAAATTGTAGTCTAGTTAATTTTATAGTTTGTTAGCTATTCTAGCTTACATTTTAATTTAGTTTAATGGATATATTTCCTTTTATAGAAAACCTTAAACTTTTCCTGAAGTATCCCACTGTTGGGCTTTTTGCAAGAAAATACGCACCAAACAGACATGTTGGTTAAAGATTTGATTCACTGTCTTTCAAATTGATGTGCCTAAATAATAAAAACATTAAAAGCATTGTGTCAACATTGCAGAATAGTAAAAGCAACTCTTCTTGAAGAGCTTTTGCGGCATTAATTTGAATTAACTGAATTGATCATTTGTATTTATTCAAAGCTTTTTTCCCCTAAAGAAATAAATATAGCTTGACATCTAAGACTGGAGAACAAACTCACTCATGATTTTTTCATGCATTAAAAAAAAAACCAAACCAAAACACAAAAAATGTAGTTGCCACACTTACATACCTGAGGAATTGAAGCAGTAAACCTGAAATGTTTTGAAGTGTTCAGCATACCATTGCACTAGTCCAATGTTGCCCCTACCACATCTGTTGTTGGATGTTATTCGAGGAATGACAACAAATCCATCCTTCACCCAGCCATAGCTAAAATAAAAACCATCAGTCCTTTTAATATTAGATTCCTTACCAGCCTCAGATGTGTGTAAAGATGTTAACTAAAGGTAGTGAGACACTACCTGATGTCATGTACCTGCATGTTTCAAAGCCATGTTTCAAAGCCTTTTCAACTTGGTCTTTACTTGCCAACTGTAGATTGAGTTGATTACATGCATTACTTGCTTCTGAGAAATTCACTTTTTCCTCAACATAAATTCCTACACCTGTGATCCTGCAAGGTGGAAGACTGGAACCTGTCATTTAGACATAAGTATTCAAGGTTAGTATTTGAGTATGAACATTCCTCACGAAGAATTTAAGATCATGTTTCAATGAATTGAACATTGTTAAAAGTTTCTAGCTTGAGGATAGAAGAAAACTAGTTTCCATTAATAAAGACAAACTTTTAAAATAGAACATCTTCTTAAAATAGTCTAGAGGCTTGGCTTTTATTAGGCTTCAATTAGTACATGCAGTTGGCATCTGAGTCGCTATCTGAAGTCAGTTTCTTGCGAAAGACACTGTTACTTGTCATATTTACTCATGTGAAATAAGAGGAGTAATCAGTGGGGTTTTTTTTTAATTCAAAAAATTAAAATGCTAAAACTAATAGTTGCACCAAGGCACTGATTCTGTCAGTACACCACTCTGACCAATATGAGTTGGTCTCTGTTAAAAGGTTAATCTCTGTTGTCCTTACATTTAGTTTAATTGGAATTAAATGTTTGGTAGAGCAATCCTTAAATTAGGTGGATTTATTTCATCAATGATGGAGACTATGGCCTCCCATTAACACTTCTTGGTGTGGTGAAGACTGAATCACTTGGCAGGTGAGCTACTAAACACTTTAGCAGTGCCCATAGACAAACTGTGGCTGCATCCAGCCCTGACTTGAACATAAGACAGATTCAAACATTGTATGGGGATGCAGGGAAACCTTGTTGCCCAGTGAAATGGTGTGTGTAGGCATGAAAGAACTCAAATCTATCCAAGTAGTTCCAGTGTGAAGACAGCCAACCTGTCTTAATTTCCTCTCGTGTGTCTTCATTTTGGCCAAAGTACTTCTGTGTCAGAGTGGTCAAACACTGGAATAGGCTTCCTAGAGAGGTGATCAGTGCCCCAGGCCTGTCAGTGTTTAAAAGGCATTCGAAAAATGCTTTAAATTGGTCAGCTCTGAAGTGGTTAGGTAGTTATACTAGGTGATTATCGTAGGTCTCCTTCCACTGAAATAGTCTAGTTTATTCTATTCTAGGTGTTCCAGTGTCAAATTTTCTTGATTCCCTTTTGCAAACAGACAACTCTCATAGTCCTGTTAAGAATCATTTATGATTTCCTGCCTCAGCTGCTGAGGCACATCCCACAATTCCTTTTTCCTAATTTTCAAGAGCCCACTCCTTCTTTAGGAGAAATTATGCCTGATTCCTTTCTCCCTTTACTATGTTTTATGATCAGACTTCACTCTTCCTCTGGTTACTTATTAGTAATTTTTTTCTATCTTTAGATCTAAGCTAATACAACTTTAACAAAAATGTACTGTTGAGAATGAAAGTTTCTCAATGACCAACTTCACAAATTTCAAATAAAGGTGAGCAGCTGACTGAATGGAATTTCGTGAAACCTTAGAAAGTCCCATCAATACTTATGAACTATTACAGTCTTTAGTCATTCAGTTACAGGACAAATATTTTATATGAGAATTGTGTGATAGGCACATAGCATAATATAAAAATTCAGTACCATAAAATCAAGTCTTAAATTGTAAGTGAACGTAGGACATGGAGTAAAATTGTACCTAAAGATGCTGAGTTTGTACAGGAGACAGATCAATCCTTTAGAAACATATTACACTTTTTAGTCCACAAGCTGCATATAGCGGTACTTTTAAGTTTTGCTTTATTTATCTAATCTACTAATAATGGGACAGACTCCTCAGTATTTGGGTCTGGTGTGAAAAACCTGCTTTACTGAGAAAGGTGAGAAGACATAGACACAAGAATCTTATAACAAGAGAAAGTTGTCATAGGACAAGAAGAAAATTCAATTTTTGTAAGCTATGGGTATTGGCTTTATCATACATTAGTTCTCTTGCTTTTTTAGTGAAGCTGTTGTTTCTATCTCCTTGCCTTGTGCCAGACCTTCACTCTGATTTATTAGAGAGAGTTTCTTTTGGCTGCTGCTGTGAGGAAGGACACAGAAAGAGGAGCCAGGAGCTGAGGGTGACCACAGCACAGCCAGAGCAGTGCCCTCACTGACCAGGGCACTCTCCTACAGCACCTGAACAGGACCATAGTGGCGATAGTAGCAGGTTTCACTGTCAGCCCCAGAGACAGCAAAAAAATTAGTCAGATTCAGGATTAACCCTGAAAGTCCATTTGGGAACATCAGAAGAATATGCTACCTCTAACAAATGCCTGAAGACCATCCTGCAAGCAAGTCTACCCACAACCTAAGCCCAGAGTCCATCTGTGAAGCCCAGTCACTAAGTCACTACAGCAGGGTACAGGGCATGCTACATCACAGCTTGAAGACACAATGGGAGATCAGCCCTGAGCTTGACTGGAGCTCTTTGGATCAATGAGCATGGGATGCATAAGTAGGTACCCCAAAGGGAAGCATGGAGGGGATCTAAAGGTTGTTCCTAATAGCTGGAAGGAATAGCCTTAGGACTCAAACTCTCAATTTCCCCAATGAAAAGTATTCAATGGTTAGGATTGCTTGAGGAGATTACTGCCCTTAGGTACTCTAGTCCTGTGGAACTTCAATAGATCTTGAACATCTAATTCACTCAGTCCATGTTTTATTCAGAAGCCTTTCAATAGATAAGAAAATAAATTGTCTGCAACCATGATATATAATCTTTTACACAGGTAAAACAAACACTTACTCCTTGCAAATCACAGTGAAACATCTGGAAACTTATGGTGTACATTGGGTATCTGCAGGTATCCTAATAGCTACTGCAGGTAGAATAGATTGTGTCAAGTTGATTAAGGAATTTGAAAAAGACATTCAAATTTCACTGACATATAGAAGAAAAGTGTATTATATGACTCTGACTGAAAAAAATAGGTTCACAGAATTCTGTTTGAGGCAGGAGAGTTAACTAAGAACTGTATGATGAAGTCGATGTTGGCAATTCACTGTGTTAAATTTTTCCAACGTAGTTTATACAAAATAGGAACTTTTGTGCTGTATTAACTGGAGACAGGTGTGACTGCCCTGGAGATGAACTGTGAGATCCCTGCCACACATTTCCTTCAGTGTTGCAAATTGAGCCATTGAAGCCATCAATCCTAAACCCAATACCAGATCCTTAAACCAAGCAGTTCTATAGCATTTAGACAATAATGCTATGGCATTTAGATAGTAATTAAATGAAACTAACAATGCAAGTTCTCCTTATAAGTTAGGGTAGTTTTCATTGCACTGTATTCATAAAACCCTGTCATTTCCTATGCTAGAAACACATTTACACATGCTCCCTTCACACTGCTTTTGTTTACAAATCCAGCTACTTTTTTAAAGCACTTTACTATTCAACTGGGAAACTTTAAAAAGTGGAACAGCACATACCTGTTATAAAGTAGTTTTGAGCCATGAACGTCATAAGCCAGATGAAAAACACTTCTGAGGTTACTCCAAAATAAGTTGCCATTGTCACCAACTTGGAAAATTAAGAAATTCAAGGTGATTTGTCTCCTGGGCTAAGAAAAGTTAAGGTTTGGATACTACCAGATCACCTTTGAGATTACTTCAGCTGTCACAGCACTGCTTCATAGAAAGAAACAGGGCAAATGCGTTGACTGTCCCACTCGAAAATGAGGTCACTGACTGGAAATCCCTAATCACCCTTTACACTGTCTTTCATGTAGGACTTGCTGGAAAATTTAACTACTGCTGACTCAGAAAACACAGCTGAGGAAGGGAGATAAGAGTAGAGATTGCTCAGTCAGTAAACACTTTGAAAGAAGCTTTTCTTTTGCTGTTTTTTCCTGTTTTACTGATTAACAGCTCATTACTCCTGTTGTCTATTCATCTGGTATATAAAATGTATTCTGTATTGTATCACAGCACACCAGACAGGAATTTTCTTTCGGAATTGGAAGGGCATCCATTCCCCACTATCCTACTTATCTTGATATAGTATTTTTACTTTCCTTTGTCTTAGAGTTCCAATGCAAATATAGGTACCATAACAGAGATATTGTGATACCTAGTTTTGAACAGACTTGGAGATACACTGCTGTAAATGGGATTGCCTGTGAGACTGTAGGGACAGAGGTGTAAGCCGGTGCCTTCACTGCTGCCTTTTGTGAAGCTCCAACAAAAAATGATTCCAATAGATCGATTCAAAACACAGATGATCCTCACGGCTATAACTCAGAAAACCTTCAGGAAGTCTTTGCAAAGCAACTTTTCCCCCCTCCCCCCCCAAGATTCCAACAAACAGCAGGAATGGAGTTCAAGAGATCAGCTAGTTACTTTTACTGTCAGTAAGATCAGCTGTATTTATATTCTTCCTGACAGATGTTTGTCTAACCTGTTCTTAAAGACTTCCAGTGACAAATTCCTAACATGTTCTTGCATGCTCTATTCCAGGACTTCTCTGTCCTTTACTGTGAAAAGGTATTCCCCTAGTCTAAACTGACCTAATCATACTATGGTGTAAACCTATCACTTTTTTTCCCTAGTGAAAAGTAGTATGAAAATAGTCTTATTCCCTTCCATTTTACAACAATGTCATGTATTTAAAGAGTTATGTTTCTGCTCTTTTCTTCGCGTAAGAAAACCCAGTTTGCTCCCTTTCTCTCTAGCCAAGGTCTTGGCATTGGCAAGTACTGATTAATAAATTTCTTTACCTAAAGGTTTATAAATCTTTACTATTTATACAGTTCAGAATGGTGAGAGACTTTTTCTTTTTCTTTTTTTTTTTTTTTTTGCAAGAGGATGATATTGTTACATCATGTTCAGTTTGTAATTCAGTAAACTTTTAGATGTCCTATATCCTCAGGCTATTTTCAAGGTCCTGTGAACAGACATGTAACAGTAGCTGCCTCCTTGAACTGTGGTTTGCATTGTAGAAAGTTCCCACTTAATATATTACGACAGTATTAACTTTTATCTGGGCACGGGACCAATCTCTTATAGCAGTACATAACATGGTTATGGGTTAAACTGTAAAGTAAACAGGCACCTGCAGGGCTGACTGGAGAATGCTGTGAGTTAATGAACTACTGTCTCCATTAGCATTAAATAAATGAAAATTGGGTTATGTTTGGCCTATGGTTTGGAATCGAATGTTAGTAAAACTCCTTGAGAGCTTAAGACGAGTTTCTCGCTCCAATTTCTAATCACTCCTTTATTGTGTTGTACTTACCTGCCTCTACAAAGTGATGGCAATCTGAAATACTGCAATCTCACTGAAGCAAGTTCTAAGTGGATTCACTTGCATTTACAATGGAGGAGAAGAAACTAAGAGTTATTGCTTAGCTCTCATGGACTAGTAGACTATAACTGTAAACATAAACCAGAATCTTACCATCTCCTTGTTCACTATGAACTGCTATTTCCTACCATGAGAACTAATCAAAAGCTGGGTTTCTGACATGTAAAAATTGTGTGCTAATTGTCCTTCCAAGTTATAACACTTTATGCCTTATGCTCACTGCCAAACAAAAATATAAGCTCCTTCGCATGGTTTTGTAGGACCCAAATACAAATTGGAAAAGGGAGAAAAGAATTTTAGAATCATGAAGTGAAACTGAAATAATCCTTTTTTGTTTCTTTGTCAGTTTCTTCTTTTTTTGTATTTCAGCTGTTCCAAAACTGTGTAGGAGATGACTTACCTGGACTGTAACAGAACAAAAGGTTTTTAAACTGTTTGTGGGTCTTCATTATAATTTATGTGGTCAAAACCCCAGCCTTATACTGAATGTTTAATTAGCATTTAACCTATATATTTATAGTAACTTATATGGAAAATTCTCAGTATCTCATGACAATATGTTTTAAAATGCTGATGAAGATTGCCAAACAGAAAACTTTTGACATGGGAAAACAGACTTCACTGTTCTTGACAATAATTTCTAAAGAGACTTTGAAGCCTGAACAATGTGAAAGGAAACAAGTGAAAATAAAAGTTTATGTGTAAAATACAAATATCAGGGTATTTTCCAGGTAAGAATAATTCATTTCAAGGTTGTCGCTGTCCCAAAGTTTTTTTTCCCTGATACAGACCATCAGAGATCTCAAAGCTAACATTTCTTTACTCTGTGGAAATTGAATGTTGCCTCCTTCCTGCTGGTCCTGGCCTCCACAGAGCCCAGGCTTCCCAATCTTCCAAGCCTACAAGAACACAAGGCAAGTAAAGAATCTTAAGCTTTCACTCAGCTTTCTTTGCTTACAGATTTCCCTTGTGGCTTTCCTTGTTCAAACTCCTCAGTCTCTGTCTGAAGCAAGAGTTAAAGTCTGTCCAGAATATTTCAGTTTCCTCTCTCATCTTGTTTCTAGGGTATGACAGACATGACACTGTTTACAAACACTTCCTCTATTGAAACAGTAGTTTGCTTGCTTCTTCCACATAATTTTCCTGAAGAACTGAAAAACTAAGAACAAGATATTTGGTGTGTGTAACATGACACTACATTATGCAGTATAGACAAGGCAGTATGTATTTTATAAGAAAGAACATAGCATGAATATGCAGACAGAGCACACATAAAACCCAAATCTTTAAGGCAGAAACACTGAGGACTTTGAAAGCATACTTTTATTTCAAAACTCAAGTATGTGATACTATACAGTACAATGCCAGCACACTTGTGCAAAATCTTACAATATTACAAATTTAAATATGATACACAAAAATAGTGCCCTTTTAAAATTCCTTTTACTAGAAACATCTGTGCTGTGCAGGAAAAACAATAAGTGTGTCTTGTTAAAGCAGAAAAAGAAATATTGCACCTCAAGAAAACTATTTCAGTGTTAATAGCATAAATAATAGATCTCTTTCGTGTTATCTGATGTAATCTTTGAACACAGAAAAGTTCAGAGGGTTTTTTTTCCAGATAAAGCAAACTAATATCCAATGATAACATTAAATTTAGAACACTTTTTGAGCTCAGTCTAGTTTCTTATTAAAAAAGGTGTCTTCATTAACTAACTGAAAAAATAAGCAAAAATATTGAATGTGCTGTTAGTCACTGTGGTTCATTATTTTTCGTGGACAGTTTGCTCAAAGTAGTTATAAAAAGGACAACACTTTGGTTTAAAAATAAACTTTACCTTCATCTATTCATCCCCTTTCCCATCTTTCACCTCTTTCAATCTGTTCCCCAGTAAAATTAATCATTTTGTGGCTGAATTATACTTGCATTGGACATGCAAGCAGTTCAGTCCAAATCAGTACAACTACTTACTGAAATTCACCCCTTGTGCACTAAATCCACTAAGAGCCAGTGTGCTGAATTTCAAGAGGATGGAGACATCATTCACTCACTGGTCAAAAAACACTTAGCACATGATTAACATTGATCAGTTTAAGAATCCTATTGATATCAATAAATTTCTATGTGTACTTGAAAGAAGGTGTTAGGTCCACATCAGTGCAGATTTAACTATGAGCAAATGCATTCCATTATGGGCACTGTTAATTATTTTTCCTTAGTGCAACCCCATGCTTCCGCAATCACATAATCAAATATGTGCTATAATTTTTGGCACAGAGGATTCTGAGCCTTCAGAACTCTTCAATTTTTATTGCCTTTTTAAGTTATCAATGCTATTTGTAAGGAACATTAAGTTAAAAATACTGACTTGAATAAAGAAGTATTCAAAGAGCAACCAACAAGTTTCTTCAAATACTGAAAGTACATGAAATGTCACAGTAGTTCTTCATAGTCAGATATTCTAACTGAAGCAAACAGATACCAAGTAATTTGCAAGAAACCTTCTGCTGCCCTATTCTTTTACCAATTACAATTTTAGACTAAATGACACTTTCCCATTATCCTTTTTGAACTTCCTTAAGCATACTTGTCTTCAACAATGTATATTTGAAAATAAAACACAAACCTCCCAACTGCTTTAGGTCTTCCTCCCCCTCCGAAAAAAAAGTGATAGTGCTCTGTTGGGTTTTTTTTTTTTTCTTTCTTTCTCCATATAAAGACCTCTTAAGAAACATGTGGCTAAAGATGTAACAAACAGTATTCACCAGCAGGATATTTGTTATTAGTGCCAGATACGTGATTTAAATTTCTGACTGAGTTAGAAACCTGTTTTCTTTGACAGCTTGAGGTTCAGTGTTTACAAAAAAAGAAAACAAGACAATACTAACTGCATCTGAGCTGAAGTTACAGCACTTCATAAGCAGACCTGTTAATCAGTCAGAAAATGCCAGAAGAGTGCAAGACATGGGTGCAATCAAGTGTAACACTAATTTTGATGTTGCAGTTAGATTCAAGCATACAGCCCATCTTCAATCAGAAGTGATGTTCAGCAGGTACTTGTGGTATACTTTAAGTGATGTGCATTTTGGTTTCAGCCCCAAGTGATGTGATTTTTTACAGATAATGGCTTCACCACTTTGAAATTCCTTGTCTAAAAATTTCAGGCTTTCACATTTTTGTGTAAGAACTCACAACTCCCAAACAGGCAGAACTGTTGAACAGTCTGGACAAAAGATTATCACAACCTGATATTTTAGTTTTGAAAGAATTTCAGAAAAGTTATATACTTGGCATCAGATTCTGAAAATGAACTACTAAAAACATGTGGTACACTTCTTTCAAATCTTCACTGCTTTCATGTCCTGATTCATTTAGTCACTGGTAGGGTTTTGGCTGTACGCAGAACTCTGTCCCAACAGCAGATCCCAAAGGATATCTGTTTCCACTAGTATCAGCAGGGCAGAGTCCCTTTAGTGTGATCACCTGTATGCAGAGGCTTGAAGACTGGTTTATATATATAT
>WBNH01000961.1:35611-54952 GCA_013401255.1 Urocolius indicus | reverse complement strand
TACCATTCGATGATTCTATGAATATGAAAACAGTTAAAGGGTCAAGATTCTGAAGAGTTTAGGTAAGGACAGAACTTCAACTTCATGGGAAAATAGGAAAGAAAGAAAAGAATTTTTTTTTAATGCAGAATGAGAAAGTCAGACCAGGAGGCAAACCTGATGATAAAAATGTCTTTGAGAAGCTAATGTAGGTGTTGGAGGAAATGCAGAAGTGGAATGATTCTAAGAATTAGATTCAGACTTTTAACTATGGAGACCTGTAAAAACTTACATATTTATTTTAATTGCTGACATCCACCTTTCTTGACTATCGTTTAATGGACAAATTCGGGTTTTTAACTTTATTGCTAATTGTAAAATACATCAAAGTTTATTTGGAATTAGAGAAAAAAATCATACATTTATTTGCTCTCTGAGAAGAGAGTAAAATGTTCATTTTGTTTCTCAGAAACGAGAACAATGAAGAAAGAGAAGAGGAATCCTTACATAAGGAGAAATCTGGTAATACCACCTTTCTGAATGGTTCACTTGACATTTTCTTTTCTTACTGTGGGTAGACTAAGAATTGTGAGAACCTCATTGAAGAGAATAAAGGAAACAAAAGCTGTGCATTAGTACTCCAGATCATATACAGAGTCTTCAGAATATGTGACAGCAGGCTGTCAGAGTATAGGGTAGGATCTTGATGCTTGTAGTGGGATGTAATTGAAAGATCTGGAAAGATCAAGTTGTGCTACAGTCCCATAGCTTGTTCTGTGCTCTGTTTTGCCTTTGAAAAACTTCAGTTTTCTAGGTTTCAGATTCACAAGGCAGTCCAGCATCCTCACTGAACTTTTTGTGTTCCCAGTAATACATAAACCAATTAACTTCTGTTCCCATTTTGGGTAAAGTTTTTGTATATCTAAAAACTAACATAATTTTGGTGTTAATGATTTACATTTATCTGTAGTTCTTATATTGGCCTTTTAGTCAGCCTTTGCATTGTGACTGTGTAGCTGGTGTTCAGACAGGGGATTTCAAAGCTTTGCTTTTGGTTTCTGCTTTTCTTTTGTTTTGAAGTGACTTTTTAATCTGTTTTGACCAACATCTAAAAAGAAAAGCAGCAAAAAAAAAACCAAACCCCAAACAACTGTTAATCAAAACTCAAGAAAAAATTCCCCTGATGCTGAAATACATCTTAATGTTTGAGTTACTTCAGTGTTTTAATTGTCACCTGAATGTTTTGTGCTGTCTTTTCATACCTGAGTTTAATCTCTGTAACATGGAGTATTACCTGATCTTTTTTGCCAAATTTCCATGCTACAGTCCTTCCATCTTGTTTATTTGTCTTACACACATCATCTCTCTTTATTTCACTCTTCATTGCTTACATGTGATAGTCGTGTAATTTAATCAAGAGACTGTGTTTTTGAGTTTATCTGTTTAGCTGAACTTGTGAGAGATCCTGTTGTCAGGCTTGAGTTTCCCAAACATAAAGAGGCTGTGTTTGTAAACCTGAATTGCAGCAAATCTTTTCTCCTTGCAAGTTTGATTATTCTGTAGATTGCAAGAGATGGTGATAGTTGTAGCAGAAATGCTGTAACAATTCGGTAGCCTTTTTCTGACCAAAATATTTGCAATTGCTTGATCATTCCAGTTAGTTTTATGAAATTGATACTTCTGATTTTTAAGAAAACATTCTATGGAATGACCAGTCTCTTGTGTTGTGCACAGTTAGTTTCAGTCTTTACCAAGCTGCTGTTTCACAAAATAGCAAACAAAATGAGGAACCTTGACAGGCCAGAAAGTTTGCTGTGAGGGTGAGGGAGCAGTGGAACAGGCTGCCCAGAGGGGTTGTGGAGTCTTCTTCCTTGAAGATCTTCAAGACCTGCCTGGACATGTTCCTATGCAACCTGATCTAGGGGAACCTGCTTCTGCAGGGGGATTGGACTAGATGATCTCTAAAGGTCCCTTCCAACCCTACCATTCTATGATTCCATGACTCTATAACTGTGCAAACCTCATGACTTTCAACATGGTCAAGTAGAAAGTCCTGCATATTGGTGAGGGCAATCCCAACAGCAAGTAGAGTCTGGGCAAGGAGTGGATTGAGAGCAGCCCTGAGGAGAAGGACTTGGGAGTGTTGGTGGATTAAAAACTGAATGTGAGCCAGAAATGTGCACTTGCAGCTGAGATAACCAACTATATCCTGAGATGCATCAAAAGTAGCTTGGCCAGCAGATCAAGCGAGGGGATCGTGCACCTCTACTCTACTCTCCNAAACTCAAGAAAAAATTCCCCTGATGCTGAAATACATCTTAATGTTTGAGTTACTTCAGTGTTTTAATTGTCACCTGAATGTTTTGTGCTGTCTTTTCATACCTGAGTTTAATCTCTGTAACATGGAGTATTACCTGATCTTTTTTGCCAAATTTCCATGCTACAGTCCTTCCATCTTGTTTATTTGTCTTACACACATCATCTCTCTTTATTTCACTCTTCATTGCTTACATGTGATAGTCGTGTAATTTAATCAAGAGACTGTGTTTTTGAGTTTATCTGTTTAGCTGAACTTGTGAGAGATCCTGTTGTCAGGCTTGAGTTTCCCAAACATAAAGAGGCTGTGTTTGTAAACCTGAATTGCAGCAAATCTTTTCTCCTTGCAAGTTTGATTATTCTGTAGATTGCAAGAGATGGTGATAGTTGTAGCAGAAATGCTGTAACAATTCGGTAGCCTTTTTCTGACCAAAATATTTGCAATTGCTTGATCATTCCAGTTAGTTTTATGAAATTGATACTTCTGATTTTTAAGAAAACATTCTATGGAATGACCAGTCTCTTGTGTTGTGCACAGTTAGTTTCAGTCTTTACCAAGCTGCTGTTTCACAAAATAGCAAACAAAATGAGGAACCTTGACAGGCCAGAAAGTTTGCTGTGAGGGTGAGGGAGCAGTGGAACAGGCTGCCCAGAGGGGTTGTGGAGTCTTCTTCCTTGAAGATCTTCAAGACCTGCCTGGACATGTTCCTATGCAACCTGATCTAGGGGAACCTGCTTCTGCAGGGGGATTGGACTAGATGATCTCTAAAGGTCCCTTCCAACCCTACCATTCTATGATTCCATGACTCTATAACTGTGCAAACCTCATGACTTTCAACATGGTCAAGTAGAAAGTCCTGCATATTGGTGAGGGCAATCCCAACAGCAAGTAGAGTCTGGGCAAGGAGTGGATTGAGAGCAGCCCTGAGGAGAAGGACTTGGGAGTGTTGGTGGATTAAAAACTGAATGTGAGCCAGAAATGTGCACTTGCAGCTGAGATAACCAACTATATCCTGAGATGCATCAAAAGTAGCTTGGCCAGCAGATCAAGCGAGGGGATCGTGCACCTCTACTCTACTCTCCTGAGACCCCACCTGCAGTCCTGCATCCAGCTCTGGGGCCCTAACATAAGTAGGACATGGACCTGTTGGAGCAGGTCCAGAGGAGGCCACAAACATGATCAGAGGGCTGGAGCACCTCTTCTGTGAAGACACACCGAGAGAGTTGGGATTGTTCAGCATGGAGAAGAGAAAATTCTGTGGAGCAGTACCTAAAGGTGCCTACAGGAAAGCTGGGGAGAGATGTTTTAGAAGACCATGTGGTGGTAGGACCAAGGGGTAATAGCTGTAAACAGAAAGAGGTTGATTTAGATTAGGTATAAGGAAGAAACAGATGATCTTTAAGGTCCCTTCCAACCTAAACTATTATATGAATGTATGAAATAGTGCATAATATCTGCATAGGAACAGTATAAGCACTGTGTGTGTCTTAAGTCGGTGAGAGAAAGATATGTGAAGCTTTCTTAGGCAGATCTCCTGAGATCAGATTTCTCATGGCTCAAAACCAAAGAGAATGCTGAAATAATTACTTTTTGTCAGGTAGATTTAACATATGCCTTGGATGATATGTCAGTTGTATTGGTGACAAAAGACAGAAAGAAAACATTTATCACAGAATCATAGAATGGCAGGGTTGGAAGGGACCTTTAGAGATCATCTAGTCCAACTCCCCTGCCAAAGCAGGTCCACCTACTTGAGGTCACTCAGGAACACGTGGCAGCAGCTGTTCTCTTCCCTAGTCTCTCATCTAAGGAAATAGCTTTACCTTTACTACTTTTCCTTGAACATTAATTCTGTGTGATGTTTATTTTGCTCTTCAGGCAGTTACAGCGATGATTTTGAAGAAGAAACAGATGCTAATCCTGCCTTGAAAACTGAGGGAAATCAGGTGAATGAAAACATCATGTCAAGAGTTGATTTAAGTCCTCAAGAACAGTTATATCTTAGCAAATGTTTATATTAAGTGCATGAATTGTAAAAGCTCTGCAATACATAACTGTAAATCCAGTAAATCTTTGTGTAATATGTAGTGTCTGAAAGAAAAGGATATAGTGATCCTGGGACTGTGTTGCTCTATCCTTTCCTGTGGTAAATCAGTGATTAAGTTCTTCACAGGGTTTCGTGTTTATTCATCCTTTGAATTAAGTGCTGTGGATTGGAGTGCACAAATTATGAGCTCTGGTTGGAGCCTCAGCCTCAGAATAGATAGTGATTAATCTCCCTGCTGGAGTTACTGAGGTGATGTTTACCACCTGTGTCACCAACAAGGAACACAGACCAAGGGAAGTAGCTCTATAAAGAGAAGCAGTTTGGAGAGAGGACCCAAAAACTGCTGTGTGAGCTTTGCAGGTACTGAGGGGTGACCTCATTAATGTTTACAAATATGTAAAGGGTGAGTGTCAGGAGAATGGAGCCAGGCTCTTCTCAGGGATGGCCAATGATAGGACAAGGGACAGTGAGTACAAACTGGAACATAAGAAGTTCTAAAGAAACAGAAGGAAAAACATTTTCCCTGTTGAGGTGAGGGAGCACTGGAAGGGGCTGCCCAGATAGGATGTGGAGTCTCCTTCTCTGGAGACATTCAAACCCACCTGGACGAGTTCCTGTGTGACCTACTCTAGGTAGTGCTGCTCTGGCAGGGGGGTTGGACTGGCTGGTCTTTCAAGATCCCTTCCAACCCTTAACATTGTGTTTCTATGGTTTTGGACCAACTTTTAAAGTTCCTCCAGATTTTTTTTTTTTGCCTTTGAGATAGAAAAAGTAATTCATTTTTTCTTTTTGTCAGGAAGAAGCAAACACTGGCATGCTGGCTAAAGGTAAAGTACAAACTGATAATTAGGAAGATATTAAATGTAGTTTTTTGACGCGTTCTTGCCTGATTTTTGCTCTTGTGATTGTTTTTTTCACCTGAGTTATGTTCTACTGCAAGCCTGCTGGACTGAAGTGGTTAAAAAGCAATGAGAATCTTAGCACTTCATAGTGATTGTCCATGGATTTTTTATTTGAACAAATAGCTCAAATGCTGACCATGGGTGATGGGAGCTCTGCTTGTCTGTGTGTTGCGCACCTAACCTGATCCTTCATTCCTGCATCCACACTGCTAAATCCAGACCTGCTAGAAGTCCATATACAAGGTTTTTCTTTCTCTCTGGCTGGTTGGCTGCCACCTCACCTCCCCTGTTACTCCCCGACTCCAGGAAAGTAATTTGACTGCATCTAACCAATACTCAGATTTTGATGCTGACAATCAGAATGAATCAGTTTACCATTAATGACGTTAGAATAATGTTTAAGATATGAAGTTAAGCTTTGGTATACTTCCAATTCCAGCATACACAGTATAAATAAGAGAACTGTGTTTTCTTTAACTTTAGTTGCATTGCTTGATTCACAAGATTCAACTACAGAACTCCAGAAGGCCATTGATGTAGCTCTGGGTGAACGTTATCTGCCTAAAGAAGTCAGTGGAGATGAAATGAATGAGGCAGGTAAGGGTAGCTTTTAAAAATCCATACAATAAAACCCAAACCCTAAAATCTGACTTCAGTAAGATAGGTGGCTGTGTTGTCTTCATTTGTTCTCAGGTTATCAGTGAAAGTGAAGCCCTGGGCGTTTAGTAACAAATTGTGACGGGAGGAGGAAATATTTCAGGACAAAGTAATGTTTCTGCTAAAAAAGACACCTTTTTGCACTTTGGTTATTGTAAAGTTGCTTTTGACACTGCAGTTTTATTTTAGATACTGTCTCCTTATGCATCACAGCTAAGTTTCTACTTTGACAGCATTGAATGCAATTGCAGAATACATTCTCTCATCAAACTTCATACAACAGAGGATACCACTTACATCCAGAGTATGGCTCTGATGGCTTGCATTAAAATAGTTCATCACATCAGTGCTGCTAGTTTTTAGTATAGATACAATGTTGAGGCAGGAGGACGGTGGAGAGACACACAAAACGTAGATGAGAGCATTTAGTACACACTAATCAACTTGGCAACTGTTCATTTTGATAGTAAAAAATGAGATTATAAAATATTTATTTCATAAGTGAAATCACTCTTCTTACCACATAACAGACCAAGCTAGTAACTGAAATACAGGCTCCAGTGGGATGCTTCCCCAGCCAGAAAATCCTCTAGTATTTGTGGAGTTTCCTTCCTTGGAGGTCTTCAAGACCCTTCTGGACATGTTCCTGTGTGACCTGATCTAGGTTAACCTGCTTCTGCAGGGGAGTTGGACTAGATGATCTCTAAAGGTCCCTTCCAACCTCTACTATTCTATGATACCATTCTATGATAGTATCTGTTCAGAGCCTGCATTTTTCACAGGTCCTTCCTGTGGGCAGAGTCTCGATGACATGGAAGCATTACACCAAGCTTACCCTCATACTGAGCAGTCTGTGGGAGAGACTGATGAGCAAAACCTGCCTGATTCTGCAATGGCAGTCTCAGAATGCTTAGTGCAAGTTGTTTCACAGAATAATGACATCTGTTCCCAAAACATGTCAACTGTTAAATCAGGTAAATACTTCAAAGGAAGGTATGTATTATGTAGACATGTAAAATGAATAACATCTTTGGTACTCCATTTGTGAAACATTTTAAAATGTCCTTTATACAAATATTTCTTTTCTTAGTTTTGAGGGGGAGAGGGTGTTAATTTTTTTGTTTTTCCCTAATTAGATTTACCTACTCTGGAACAATTGATGAAACAAATTGAAGAACATTCATGTAATATCAAAAGTTTTGATGTGGAGCCTGAAAGGTATTTCAGAATGCATTTTAAGAATTGTAATAGCTGAAGTCCATTTACTGTTTGTAAAAGACAGCTTACTAAATAACTCATCTGTCTTTTTCCCCTAATCAAATGCTGAAACTTTGTGATGTGTTGCACTGGTATTATGGCATATGCAGTAAACTGTAAAATGAATGAATACACAGGGTTAGTCGGATTAGGAAAGGAATTCCCAAACTTCAAGTGATAAGCAGCAGCGTTTGTCAGATTGTTTGGAGAAATGTTCCTCACTCTCACAGCTACCACAGCTCTGCTTTTCCAGTCATCTGCTCTTTCTTCTCCCCTAGACATAGATTTCAGCCCACATGCTGTCCTAACTCTCCATCCTCCATAATCTGAGATCAAATCCTTTACTCTCATGATTCTTACTAATCTGTGTTCCATACCTCCTCCTGATTTGCTCCCACTGTTGTGTCTAGAGCAGAAAACACAAGTCCTGAACAGAAATAAATTATGCTTAGCAAATGAGTTTTGTGAGCTTATCACATAGCTGAAATTACCACTCATTGTTTGATTAGCATTAATTGCGTGCTTGCAGGTGTTCAGCTTGTAGCCAAGTTTGGTATCTCTACTAAAACAGTCACTGCTGGGAAATAGCTCTTCTTCCCCAGCATGAGAGTCGATTTGTAGAAGTGAATCTGCAAGGTTGTTCTTAAAGAATAGGAGCTCTTTCAAAGTTAAGCAGTCCTTATAGCGGATACCTAAAGGAAAATGTCCCACTTTTTCCAGAGTGATTGAAAAGCAAAGGGTAAAAATTGTATATGCTTTTATTCATTTCTCTTGTAGTCCTGTGAAACTGCTAGATAGCACAGCAAATGACCTCATCAGCCACTTGCCCTTTAAAGAGCACCTGGATAATACAATCTGGGAGACAAACTTTCTTGACAAACTTAACAGAGAAGAGAGCATCTTTCCACAGACAGCTTTGAATGACGATGATAACTCTCAGAGAGTGACAGAGAAAGAAATTCAGACCAAGGAAGTACAGCCTGGTGGACTAAGAGAAAAAATAGTGCAAGACTCTCTGCTTTCAGAAGGCAGCAAATCTAAACAAGTAAGTAATAGCAGCCAGATTTTTATTATATGCAATTATGTTTAAAATGTATACATTTTTTAGACTGCCTCTCATTTGATGATGCTCTGATGTTCTGAACTTAGGTCTGTTGCTGATTTTCTTGACACTCCCATGTCACCCTTGCTATTGTTAGAGGTAGTAAAACCCTGTGGACTTTGGCACCGGTGGGGTCCTTCTTGTCCCAGCCTAATATGTGCAAGCCTGCTGTGGTTCCACGTCCCCAGATCAAGCTAGTTGCAAGTCTTGAGCAAGTGTTCCCATTGGGGGAGACCTGTATAAACACACACAGGCTGAGAAGTGAGACTGTACTTGCAGAAAGAACAGTTAAAAATACAGTTCAATAAGAATATAGGAGGGACTGCAATAATCAATGCAGGACTTACTCAGACAGGTGTATTGACCAGCAATGTGCTCATGCCACTAGCTTCTTTAGTCTTATTTTCCCTCTGTTTCCCACCTTTGTTCATACTTGATCCACCTTAATCTCTACCTTTAGTTTTTGTCTTCTAAACATCCTGTAAGTTTTGCACATTCTCATAGTCCTCTCAGATGTTCCATAACAAGATTTCCTCAGTCCTAGGTCTTCTCCCTGCATCCTCAAATGTTGTTCTTGCATCCCCTAAATTAGCCCCACACTCCTTAGGCAATGACTTCTTCTGCCTGCAAGGCCTTGCAGGGAGAGAGGTAATTTGGCTGATTTCCCACCAGGGCCAGCTGAATAAGCTTCTCATTTGCTGGTCTTAGGTGTTGGGAGCTTTGGTTTTGATAATCAAGTTCAGTAGGGATCCTCTGCCTGCCAGTGTTTCTCTCTTCATCACTGAGTTTGTGTTCACTGGGATTAGTCTTTATTCCTGTGCTATCTGCTTTGGTAAGCCAAAGATCCTGTGATGCAGTACAACTTCCCACAACAATATAATGGGTGCTTGCATTATGGATACTTCTGAAGTAAAAGTCCTGCAAAGTAGCTTATTAATTTGGTTTAACATAATGCTTCCTACTGCCCTGAATTTTATAGTTGTGTAATTCTAGTAACTGGTTCTATGTTCTTTTATTAATGAAAGCCACCTTCAGATCACACTACAGCCTAGAACAGGTTTGAAACAAATGTGCTCTATCACAGGCTCTTCGGTCTTGTTCCTTGAAGAATGAAAGAGCAGAATCCATGACAACCAAACCAACGTTACACAAGAATATCAGAAGTCCAGCATCTTTACACAAAAAGAAATCTTCTTGTGGTCCTCATGGGGTGGTTAGAAGTTCTGGATATGGGAAAGCCAGCTCGCTTGCAAAGCAGCCTTCTCCAGCTAGCGAAAGGAAAGCACCAAAAGACACTTTCAAAAAGGCCAGTGTAAAAGCCAAAATTCCTGCAGACAGAGCAAGAGCTAAAGGTAATTCTATTTTAAGAAGTCTGTTTTAAGAGCCAGAGATGTTTCCTCTTCATGCTTCACATTTTAACAACAAAAAACCTCAAAACAAACCTTTCAAAACCTTGAGAAGAAATTAAAACCTGAATAATGAAGTGCTTATTTACTTTGTGTATCAGCATGAAGTTGCTGAAAGCTACTAGTAGCTAGCAACAGGACAAGGGGTAATGAGATGAAGCTGGCACACAGAAACTTCCACTTAAATGTAAGAAAAAACTGCTTTACTGTGAGGATGAGGGAGCCCTGGCACAGGCTGCCCAGAGGGGTTGTGGAGGCTCCTACCTTGGAGGTCTTCAGGACCCACCTGGACGTGTTCCTGTGTGACCTGATCTAGGTGAACCTGCTTCTGCAGGGCAGTTGGACTAGATGACATCTAAAGGTCCCTTCCAACCTTTACCATTTGATGATTCTATGAAAGAGAGGCTTTTATTCAAAGCTTTGTGCTGTAGTTTTGTTTCATTTCCACTCCCGTACCCCTGCTGTGTTTGAGACATACCTATTGTTCACCACTAGGACCAAAACAATAGGAAAAGTTGGTGTTCAAAAATAAGTTTGTACAAGTTAATGTTTTTCATTATAGAAAATGCAAAGATTTGCTGACACTGACACCCATCACACACTGACTTCAGTGTGTGATCCCAAATTACTGTTCTCAGGTGCTTCTTTTTATGTTTGCTTTGCTAGAGTACAAAGGAAGCACTAAAAAACAAGTCCTATTTTCTGTTCATGTCTCTTGTAATGCTAAGGAAAGGAGAATACCAATGTTGTCCTGTGAAAGCTGAGCTGCAAGTGAAAGAAATATCTTTCTTTCATATATTTTGAGGTGAAGCTTGAAGAGTTTCATGAGATAATTCAGCTTAGCATCTTTGGAGATGTTGATTGCTATCTCTGAAGCATGGGAAAATAGCTCTACAGATGCCTAGGTTTTAGCCTAGGTTTTAGGTTTTAATATGTCTTGCTTTCAGAATCCCTGCAAGTATTGTTGGGAAAAGCAGTTGAAGGTGATGTTGCCTGTCTTAGGGAGATGCTTCAGCGGCACCTGTCAAAGGAAGGAAACTTAGTTTCTCAGTGCATTGCTGTGGAGCTCCCAGCAGAAGAGGAGAGTGTACAGCCAGCTGGAGGTGGTGAAGTGAATGATGAAGCCCGAGAAAATGAGGCCACTAGCCTCATTCAGACATGTTCCTTTCTCTGGAGCTATAAGCATTCTCCATGGTGATTTCAAGTGACTTCAGAAGTTGATCTCACAAGGACCTCTGAAGCTAGGAAGAGAATGGCATTGAATCAAACAATCCCCTCATCATCAGTGCTAAAGGAGCACCTTTGTGAGGGGATGGTGTGAGAAATGTAAAAAGTATTACATTTGGAAAATGATTATTACTTGCTTTCTTCAGGTAGAATGTTCCTAAGCAGGAGCTCTTAGCTTAAATTGCTCTAGGCAGGAATGAAATGAAATGGCAGTTGTAGTTACTAAGTCTACTTCAAAAGACTTAAGATGTGAATAGTTCCAGGTGTGTTAGTTACTCTCTAAGGGGAGCTTCCCTGACTTAGAATTTCCAGTCAAGTTGCTCTTTGATGCAACAAATAAATGTTGGATGTCTTTTTTTATGCTGTCTGCATTCCAGAGTCCATTTTGAATGGTATCTAGCAACGGGACAAGGGGTAAAGGGATGAAGCTGGAGCACAAAAAGTTTCATTTAAATATAAGGAAAAACTATTTCACTGTGAGGGTGAGGGAACCCTGGCACAGGCTGCCCAGGGAGGGTGTGGAATCTCCTTCCTTGAAGGTCTTCAAGACCTGCCTGGACATGTTCCTTTGTGACCTGATCTAGGTGAACCTGCTTCTGCAGGGGATTTGGACTAGATGATCTCTAAACCCTACCATTCTATGATTCTATGAAACTGATGTGTCTTATCTTCACTGTAGCTTGAATATATATTGTATTTCTGTATACTTAGATAACTGGCCACTTCTCAAGCAGAGAACTGAAGTTAACCTTGTTTCATGAAGGATTTATTATCTAGCCACTGTTTCAATTTTTCTCTTCGGTTTTGTTTTATCTCATCATCAGTTTCGTATTTAAAAAAACACCCATATAGCATTTCCCATAATGTCTCAGGGCTTTCAAGTTTCTGTATTCAAAATTCAGATCATAGAATACTGATTTTTAGATGCCTATGGGGATGACCACCCCTGTAGATGAGGTTTCTTTTAAAAGACATTAAATGCTGAATTTAATTGTATTCTGTTTTCCTTTCTGCCTAAATGAAGAAGCCTTATTTGCTACTAGGATAATAAGATCAGCAACAAATGAACCAACTTTGAAGGAGAGTACTAACAATGTTATGTCCGGCCAGTCAGTTGCTAATAATCTTGGACACCAGGCTGTGGATTACTGCAGGCAATATCAACATGTAAGTAATAATCAGTGATGTTTCTAACTGAAGTATGTAAAGCTTGGTTTGCAAGCCTATTCTTTTCCTGACTCTTACTAATTATCACACAAATGTTGAAATGTTGAGTTTTAGCCAAATACTTTGTTTTCTTTTGTAAGTGTGCAAGTGTAATAATACTGTTTTTGAGATGCTCAGTTGGACTAGATGATCTCTAAAGGTCCCTTCCAACCCTACAATTCTATAATTCTATGATAATTCTATTGCTTGAATACTTCTATGTACTCTTAAGTTGGAATGCTTATTCATTTCTAAAAAATCCTGTTTCATAGTAGAAGAGGGGAAGAATTTGTTTAAAACTTTTACTTTAAAATGTCTGATTTGCAGATCCATGATGGATTTTCCTTCTTCCTTACCAACTGTATAAAAATGCTTTATTGCCTACATAAATCATTATTGCTTTTCATGAAGTACAGTGCATAATAGAATAATTCTGGTAGCCATGTAGTGGCTCTCATAGGAAAGGTCTTTCTTTCTTGTTGGGTTTTTTTTGCTTGTTTTCCTCATACATATTTCAGAAATTAGAAAGCAGCTTAGTAACTACTGAGTAATAATTACTAGTTACTGAGAATAAGTAAATACAGGATGTTTTGCTATTAGAATGTTGGGGCTTTTTTTCTCTTCAAGTGCCTTATGTGGTTGCTGAGAGCCAAATAAGCCAGTTAAATAAGACTGATGAACAGAATTTTTGGTACACAATCGGTTCAGTGTAATCTTTCCCTGAATTTTTCCCTTCACTAGGATTTCTTGTTTTCTCCCATCAAAAGTTGTGACAGAGAACTATACTTGCTAAAACGAGTCCAAGATGCAGAGGAGGAGCTGAGCAGAGCTCAGGATTTGATTCAACAACTCACCAGCACGGTTGCAGAAAAAGAGAAGGAAATGGAGACAAAGATAATAGAATTGAAAACACAGCATGAAAAAAAGCTTTCTCAACTGAGTCAGGAAAACTATGTTCTTCAGAGTAAGGTACTTCACCATCTGGTATCCCACTGCTATACAACATGAGAAATGTTGCTTCTGAAAATTAAATTGCTATTTTTCATGAGGAGTTAAAGAGCAGAAAATCCACATTTTCACACAGAATCACAGAATCTTAAGAGTTGGAAGGGACCTCAAAAGGTCATCCAGTCCAACCCACTTTCCAGAGCAGGACCACCTAGAGTAGGTCACACAGGAACTCATCCAGATTGGTTTCAGTGTCTCCAGAGGAGACTCCACAACCCATCTGGGCAGCTCCTTCCAGTGCTCCCTCACCTCAACAGGGAAAATGTTTTTCCTTCTGTTTCTTTAGAACTTCTTGTGTTCCAGTTTGTACCCATTGCTCATTGACCATCACTGAGAAGAGGCTGGCTCCATCCTCCTGACACTCACCCTTTATGTGTTTGTAAACATCAATGAGGTCACCCCTCAGTCTCCTCTTCTTAAAGCTGAAGAGCCCCAGCTCCCTCAGCCTTTCATCAGAAGGGAGATGCTCCGCTCCATCATCTTGGTGGCCCTGCTCTGAACTCTCTCCAGCAGCTCCCTGTCCTTCTTGAACCGAGGGGCCCAGAACTAGACACAGTATTCCAGATGTGGTCTCATGAGGGCAGAGGGGGAGCAGAACCTCTCTTGACCTACTGCCCACAGCCCTTCTAATGCACCCCAGGATGCCATTGGCCTTCTTGGCCGTGAGGACACACTGCCGACTCATGCTCATCCTGCTGCCCACCAGCACCCGCAGGTCCCTTTCCCCTACGCTACTCTCTTAAGAGTTCCTTCCCCATCCTGTACTGGTACATGGGGTTCTTCTTTCCCAGATGCAAGACTCTACACTTGCCCCTGTTGAATTTCATTAGATTTCTGTCTGCACAACCCTCCAGCCTGTCCCGGTCTCTTGAATGGCAGCAGAGCCTTCTGATGTGTCAGCCACACCCCCCAAACTGCTAGTTTGTAAATGTGTACCCTCTGTTATATTTGTTGCCCACGAGACATGGCCATCTTTCTTCCACAGAGATGTTTATGTTTAAAAAAATCAAAATCCAAAGATACTTGAGAGGGACATTAATAGATACCATTTGTTATACAGATAAATACCATATGTGGAGATATACCACATGTTTTTGATCCATTTTTCAATGTTGTGTTTTGTCTGTGTGGCATATTCCCAGGGTTATGCCACTATACCATCCTTATTAGAATAAGGAGGATAGTAGAACTTTAACTTTTCCCAAACTTTTATCATTGTTCCTGTTTGTAACTCTTCTGTAAAACTCCAATAATAAGATTGGTCCATTCCATATCACTAAGAAAATTTTCTTGATCATTCTGTGTCTATTTCTGAAAGGTAAGAAGTATGGAAGAGCTGACTCAAGAGAAGAGGTGGGCCCATCATACTGCAACATTTCCTGTCAGTGAAGAAAAACTGGCACAAATACAAAAAGAAATTAAAGATCAAGAGGTCATTATTCAAGGTTATCAACAGGTAATGCTGCCACACAGCATCTTCAACTGTGTTCTAGTCACAGTCAGAAACAAAATTGTTTAATGGTTATTACCTTTCTGTTGAAAAATGTTATCTTGTTACCTAAAAGGAGATGAAATGTAGAATTGAAGTGTGAAGAGAGAACATGTGTTGCACATGTAAAAAGCATTTCACACATGTGTAGCTGGGTTCAGTTTTTCCATGATTCCATAGAACTGTTCCAAATTGTAAACAATATACTGATCTTGGAAAATACTTTGTGATCAATAAAGAACCACAAACATTTTTCTCCAAATGTAGTAGGAAACTAGATCTTAGAAATCTGGAGAGCTCTGTTTTTAAGATGTTTCTCACAGGATCTGAGCATTAGCTTACAAACCAATCCATTTGAATTTACAGCTCTTAAGTATTCAAATAAATGGATTAGTTTAACCAGCTTCCAGCTGATTCTCAGCAGTATTTCTTGCTGTAGGCACAATGTCTTGCCATTACGACTGTGAGCATCCCAAATGGGTGATGGTTTGTGACCACAGGATTGGAGCATGGTGAGGCTGAGCTCTGGTTTCAGACCCATCCATATTTATGCTTTTAGAATAGAGTTTGGTTAGCTTTGCAGAGGAACTGCCCTTTACAGTCTCCATAGTGAACAGACACTCAGACAAGATTGTAAAAGTCACTATACACTACTTTAGTATAAAGGTAAAGAAAGCAGATACTCATTTTAAAGACTTATTAATAAAACATCTAGTATTTCCTTCCACTGTTTCAGTAGGCAAACTGTGCAAGCCATAGACAATTGGTTTTGAAGTGGATAAAATAGTAATTTATGAACATTCTTTAACTCTGTTTTATCTTAGGAAAATGAGAGACTGTACAAACAGATGAAAGAGCTGCAGATCCAAAACAAAAAAAATGAGGAAAGAATGTTTAAGGAGAATCAGTGTTTAATGTCTGAATTGGTAGCTGTAAGGTAGGCTTATTTAAACACTGAACCTGAAATGTCTGAAGTTTTCAACTGTGTTTGTTGTTTTTATTTATGAAGAACCCCTATAGAGTCTGTCAGATGGATGATTTCCAGGGTTTCTGAGGTTTGTGGTTTTGATTTTTTGTTTGAGAATTGATTTATGTTGATTGTGGGCACTTTGTTAGTCTTCTTGCAGACTTTTGGGCAGACTAGAGTCTTCCATTTGGAGGCTATTTCAATGTTGAAGTGCAGATATTCCCATCAGAGTGTCATATGTATGCTACAATTGTTCTGGTAGTGTCAAAATTTTTCTACTCATGTGTCAGAATGTTTTAATACTGCTGTAAGATACACAGGAGATCAGAGGCCATGAAATCCTGGTAGTGAAAGAATTAACCACTAGTGGAAGAATCAGCCATTAGATTCTGTGCACTGTAGGTCCTGTTAGATTTGCATCCTATGCTAGTGATGAAGAAAAAAACCCTGGCAACTGTGTACATTCCTAATTTACAAATCTTTGTCATAGATGACTTCCACTGATGCAAAGGAAGCTTTGTTTCCCTTCCTTGTGTAGTAACAACAAACTAGTTTGTGAGCAGATTTCATCTTACTTGGGAAGTTTTTCAATATAAAGATGCTCTTCATAATCGATTCTTTCTTTGTCTTAAGCCTGCACAGACTGACTGTGTCATACAGTTTTGGGGGTGGAGTAGGGGAGGTGTGTTTGTGTTTTTTAGTATGTCATTGTTAGTACACCAAGTCACCACGCTGCATAAATGTTTTTGTTCTTAACCTTAAGAGAAAAGATAGAGAAGAGTAATAATATCCAGTCACAGATCGTGCAGGACTCTGAACCAGCCAGAAATCAGAGTTTCACAGAATTGATTTCAGAGCTTCGAGCAGCTCAGGTAAGTGTATGCCAAGCCTGGGTTTCATGTCATAGAATTTATCATAGAATGGTAGGGGTTGGAAAGGACTTTTAGAGATCATCAAGTCCAACCCTCCTGCAGAAGCAGGTTCACCTAGATCAGGTCACTCAGGAACATGTCCAGGCAGGCCTTGAAGACTTCCAGAGAAGGAGCTTCCACACCTTCCCTGGACAGCCTGTGCCAGGGCTCCCTCACCTCAGTAGTGAAAAGTACAAAAAACACACAATCACCCATATCATAGTCTAATAAATGAAGAAACATTGGAACCTGCTATTATTTGTTACACCTGTGTATCACAAATGTCTCATCAGATAAACTCTACAAGAAATAACATAAGACGAATCCAGAGGGGGTTTTTTCCCTACTCTGTGCCAAGTAAGGTCTAGAAAAGAACATCAGAGTGAAAAGAACTGTTACTCACTCATCTAACTTTTTTTTTTTAGTCCTACAGATGCTTGTGATTTTGAGATAATATGTTCAATAAACTTCATGTTAAAATTAAAGGCTTTCAGGAACTTCTGTTGACTGCAAGAGGGGACTGTTGTGATACATAATTCCTCTGATGGTCAGAAATTAAAAGTTGCCCTTTTTTCTTCTCTTTTTAAATTTAAAAAAATAACCAACAAAAAAAAATCTTCTCCACAAAAAAAAAAAAACCAAAAAAAAACTACTTAGATAAGTGATAAGAAGATCTGAATCCAGTGAGCTTAAGGACTAGCAGAGGCATTCCAGGTCTAATAGAGCTGGTCTGAGCTCTCAGGACTCCAGGGGCTCCCTTAGTTTCAGCCTCAGAGATGCTGCTGTTACACTTCCCCATCCTTAAGTCCAGCCTGTAATAAGACTGAACACAAGATCCAAAGCTGGAGAGACACACACAGGCAGCACTAATGTGGTCAGGCACACAGATAACAATGCCTTTGCTCACACCACAGAAATACAACCAATACTGTTGGAAACACAAGTAGCACATATGGTCTGATCCTGCTCAGCAGATCACGAGAGGAGTTTGCTAGCAGTTAGACACATAAGGACACCTGCTGGCCCTTCCTGGTGCTAGGCATTTGGTCTGTTTACTGGGTGGCCCAAAAATTTCAGTTACTGCTTCCTGTATCTCTGGGTTCCTGGGATCAAGGGCCTCTGTCTCCAGAGCTGGCACTGGCATTGAGACCTTTCACCCTACTTTGGACTCAGGTTGCACAGGGGAGGTTTAGATTGGAGATGAGGAAGAACTTTTACCCTGAGAGGGGTGTTATACACTGGCACAGGCTGCCCAGGGAGGTGGTAGAGTCCCCATCCTTGGAGATATTGCTAAGCTGTGTAGCTGAAGTGCTGGAGGATTGGGTTAGTGATGGACTTGGCAGTGTAAAGGCAAGGGTTGGACTCGGGGATCTTAAAGGTCTTTTCCAGCTGAAATGATTCCATAATTCTACTTACTCTTGAAGTTTGGTAGTGAGCACAGGTAAACAGAGCAGAGAGTGCATGCAGAAAGCAGCAAGAAATGGAGTATAATATGGTGACCTGTTGGACAACACATCTGTCAGTTTAAGCTACAGTCTTATGTCTTAAAAGCAAAGCCATTTTCTTTACTGACCCTCACAAAAGGCAGATATTTTCTACTTCTAAGACAGTTATATAAGACTTACTAAAGAAAAACCACTCAGGGAAAGGGTTTATGTTTAGCTTAAGTTTGCCCTTGCTCTGCCGTATCAAGGCCTGAGGATAAACCCAAACTAGAAAACCCTGTGGCTGCTGTTTTCTGACACAACTGTTGTGATTTCATCATTTTATGGTGAAAAAGCATGTTTGGGTGGGATTTTTTTTGTATGACAACGTGGATTTAGTTTTTCTTGTCTTACTGTTTTCCCTAAAACTCAGAAGGAGGAAGCTAAATTACAGGAAGAGATAAGACGTCTCAAACAAGATAAGCAAGGTCTTGAGGTAGACTTGGGACAAGCAAAGAAGGAGAGAGATTTAGCAAAAGCCCAGATTGCATCCACATCAGGTAAAGCACCTTGGTTTTGTTGAATAATTTTGCCTATTCTGTGCTTCACTAACTGAATATGTAACCAAAACGTGTTTAATATCAAAATATTGCTAAGTCCAGAGCATCTAGACTGTTTCCAAATAGTATCTAAGCTTCTAATAAAAGCATACAGTGAAGGGCACGCTCACAATACCTTTCACACTCTATTAGAAAGCCTTTTCTTGTAGCCAAACCCTCTGATTGTTGCATTAAGTTTGATTTCTTGCCCATCTGCCACTGGGCATGGCAAACAGACAATTCCCCATTTATATGACAACTCTGTTCATAGTAAAAGATTTACTGTGTTGCATCCTAGTCTCCTATTTAAATCTTCCCTCTATTTTACCTCTAACTTACGCTTTGTGACATTTTTTTTTTTCAACATTCTTACCCTTTCCAGTTTTACTTCAGTTTTCTTAGTGAGTGAGGGCCAGAAGTTGGACTTTCTTACTTCCAGTATCGGGTCTCACAAGTGCTAAGAGCTGTAATAATCCATAAATGGGAGGAGTATGTTCAATATGTATCTAAACATATATTCTATATTGTCATCCATGTACTAGAATGTAATCAGGAATAGATTCCCTGGGATTCCGTTTTAAAAACTTTCCATGGTAAACTGTGAACGGTTGAGTACTACTATATATGTGTGGTGGTTTAGCCTGGTGTCCACCAAGTCATAAAATTGTTCCCTCTCCCAAACCGGACAGAGAGAGAGAAATATAACAAATCAGCTGTGAGTCAAGATAAGGACGGAGAGATCACTCGGCAATGAGCATCATGGGCAAAACAGACTCAACTTAGGGAGAAAAAGGTTTATTTATTAAAGAAACAATAAGAGCAGGGAGATGAGAAATAAAACTG
>WBNH01000961.1:9278-35541 GCA_013401255.1 Urocolius indicus | reverse complement strand
GCCTCCCTCAGGCATCCACTCACTCTGGCGTGGGCTGCTCCACGGGCTGCAAGAGGGTCTCTGCTCCCTCATGACCTACATGGGCTGCAGGGGGACAACCTACTTCACCATGGTCCTCACCACAGATCACAGGGCAGTCTTTCTTCCTAAGCACCCTCCTTCCCCTCCTTCTCCACTGACCTTGGTGTCTGTGGAGATGTTCTCACATTCTCACTCCCTGTTGCTACTGCAGTTTAGCATCTGCCAGCAACTTTTTCCCCTTCTCAAATCTGTTATTCACAGAGATGTTGCCTCCATCACTAATTGGCCAGACCTTGGTCAAGTGCAGGGTCCAGCTTAGAACTGACTGGCCCTAATCCTGTGAGCTACAGGGGAAGCTTCTGGCAACTCTTTGTTTAAAGAAGCCACCCCTGTAGCCCCTCTGCTACCAAAAAACCTGGCACAGGCACAACTACTACAATATGAGAGAGAAAAAGGTTGGGTTTTTTTTTCAAATACTGTTGTATTTAAAATCTTAATTAGAGTCTGGTTTTAAAACTTCAATTCCGTAAGAAGATTTTCCAAAGGGTAAGTGTATGAAATGTGCCGAGAAGGATAGTGTTGGCTAATTAATTTTTTTCATATGTAATTGCTAATAAGGCAATACAAATGGTACTTTATTCTTGTAGATGAGAAGTCTTATGAACTTAAAGTTATGGAAGAATCATACAAACAGGAAATTATTCATTTGAAAAGAAGACTTCAGTGGTATGCAGAAAATCAAGACCTTCTGGATAAAGATGCAGCCCGTCTGAAAGCTGCCAGAGAAGAAATAGAGAAACTAAGACTAGAGGTGATAATATTTAGCTTCATCTGAGAAGTTAGAGCTTGAAATCATCTCTTTGCTAGTGATGAGATTAATGTAATTCTGTCCTTCCTAATCCTTGTTTTCAAGAAAAATTGTGTAAGCTCTTTATAACCTTTAAATCCAATATGGAGTCTTTATATGCAAAATTGATGGTACTGCATGTGCAGTGAGAGTTACAAGAGTAGAATGCTTAAAGCCTGCTTTTCCTCCAGCTGGACATCTTGATGATGCTTCTGGAAACAAAAGTAACGTGTTTCCTTAGAAGCTGCACATTTCTTGACTAAGAAGAGGAAGTACATTGTTACCTTAACAACTTGGAACATCCCTCTTGCCATTCTCTTTGACTTCATGGTAGCATTGGGAACGCTTACCTTTTTTTTTCTCTTAAGTATTGGTTCTAAATTCTTTCTTAGAAGAAAATTCTGGTAGCTGTAGTAAGGAGGAAAAAGCCAAAACACTTGAAATGTAAAGAAAGCAAAAAAACTATTACATGAATCTGGACTAGTTCAGAGATTTAGATTGAATTTACATTGGCTGCTTGTCACTAGATATGACTTAGGATTCAGAGAAATAAAAAATTCCACCAGTGACGGAATCTAATTGATCTTGGAATATTTTTCATGGCATTTTATATTACAGACATCACAGAGGAAAGAAGGAGTTGCTTCTGAAGAAGCAGCCAGGGAAGGGGGATCCCTTAAACATCATCATATCAAACTGAGATCAGCATATCATTGCTGTGAAAGAAAATGGTTTTATTTGCATTTTCTCCAGGCTGGACAAGGAAAAGCTTTGGCTTGATAGAAACAATCAAATTAGTGAGCCTATGCTGGCATAAAAGCATTACTTACACTGACATTGCCCAAGTGAGAGAGAAATCAAGGGAACAACACTACCAAGTAGACAAGGTGTAATATCCCTGTACAGTGATTGTAGAGGCTGATAGAGGTAGGAATCTCAGTTTTAGATTAAAGCTTTGAGTCGCTAAGGGAGTGCAGGAGCATCAGCTGCCCATTTCCTGACCCTGGGAGTCAACATTCATTTATGCACAACGTTCACGGTGCTTTTTGGCCATTTCTGTATCACATCACAAAGTGTAGCCTTGCAAATCACCCTGAATTCGTGTAATTCACTGTAGTACTTTATAGCTTATTAACAACCCTGCATACTGGAAGTGTGGCAGAAAGAAGCAGATTTATTGGTCTAAAGACAAGAATGTTGTAGGGCTGAAGTCTTCTTCTAGATTTCTGCACCTAGTTTCAGCTCCTTTGATCTTAAGTGCCTTGAAGAACCTGTAACTTAGTTTAAGACCATGAAAAATCAGTACAAAAATGACTGGATTTTAAGTTGCAGAATCCTCCCATTATATTGTATATGTTTGAAATCTTCTGTGCTACAGGACAATGTCTCTGAATCATAGAATCATGGAATGGTAGGGTTTGGAAGGGACCTTTAGAGATCATCTAGTTCAACCCTCAATATATATTTCCATTTCTTTTCTAACAAACTGGATAGGTTGAGAAGCTCAGAGCTGGAACTGGAGATCAGTGTGTGCAACAGAAGAAACGTTTACGAGACAGAGCAGCAGATGCTCAAAGAATTCAGGACCTTGAGCGACAAGTATGTAATGAAAGAACTGTGTTTCATTTAAGCTTTCTTTCAGATAAGATCTCGTAAAACACCATCCCTTAACCTTTCTTTCAGGTAAGGTCTGATAAAACACTCCCCCTTTCATAAGCATAAAGCATTGAATGAAGCCCTATGATAGAGTAACTTTTTCTGTGGGACACCTCCCACAAAAAGCTGCAATTGTTTACTTACAAAGGGCTCTCCTGCCATGAGGTTTTAATAAGCTATTTGCAGATATCCCTTTTAAACTCTTTTAACATGAAAATACTGGTTAGAGTTTCTTGGAAAGGGGCAAGAGGGCACAAGCACACACAGGCTTGCTGTTTATCTTCTAAGACTCCTTCTGTCTTTGTCAAATAACCTTTAACATTATCACAGAATGGTAGGGGTTGGAAGGGACCTTTAGAGATCATCTAGTCCAACCCCCCTGCAGAAGCAGGTTCACCTAGATCAGATGATTCAAGATTAGGGCTTTGAATTTTATTGGATTCCTGCAAGATTCACCAAAAATGGCAGAGACCTTCAAATCCACGTTTCTACTGAGGAAAAGTCAGATGGAAGTGGGCCTTTCTGAATTTTAAGAGGTCAGCTGCATTTAGTAGGCACATGGGACAAATGGGAAAGAACCTCTGCAGTATTCTAATGCAAAGAATAGATAGATAAAAGAAGAGCCTGTTATTAGTCTTGCATGCCAGGTGTTAGTTTTGTTTTATTGCAGACTCCAAAGTAAAAGGCGTACAATCTGTTACTGTGGGAGTGATTTCAACAGGTGTAAAATACCTCAGTAACAGCTGAGAAAGTAGAATGTGAATGTAGGTACAGGAAGAAAAAAACCAAACAAATACTTCACAGAATAGCAGGGGTTAGAAGAGACCTCTAAAGATGATCTGGTTTAACCCCTCTGCTCAAGCAGGTCCACCTAGATCAGGTCACATAGGAAGGTGTCCAGGTGGGTTTTGAAAGCCTCCAGAGAAGGAGCCTCCACACCGTCCCTGGGCAGCCAGTGCCAGGGCTATTTCAGTACCACTGAGAGCCATATTCAACTTCAGTACTAATGAAGTAAATTAAAAGTCCACTTGACATAAAAGAATGTGAAGACCAGAGCAGTATTTTGTGTAAGGTGACATCCAAGTGTATCAGTAAGGGACAAGGATCTCGCTTTTCTCCAAACAATAACACACATGTAAACAAGGTAAAAGATTCTCACCACGTGCTTCTCTAGTTTTTACTCTTCCCTCAGCTGAAGTGATGACAGTTGTTTACATTCTGTCACTTCTTTCCACTCACTTCTCAGTAAAACTTTATTCTTTTTGACCTCTGACCTGTTTTTAATAGATCAGAGAAATGGAAGGAATTCTGAAGAGAAGGTATCCAAATTCTCTGCCTGCTTTGATTTATGCTGCTGCTGCTGCTGAGAAAACTAATGATCTTTCAGCTAAAACAAACACAGTTGATTTTTTGGAGAGAAGAATAAAAAAATTAGAAACAGAACTTGAAGGTAAAGACGACGAAGCTAAAAAAAGTCTCCGTGCCATGGAACAACAATTTCAAAAGATAAAGGTAAAAGTTGGAGGCTTGTTGAGCAGTCTGCTCTGCAAGGAACAGTCACGGGTTTACTGGGCTCTAACAGAGAGTGGTGATGAAAACTGAGGGCGATGACCACATTCAAGGCAAAAAAAAACCCAAATATTCAAAGAATCTCTAACCAGAATTTCAGCAACTTCAGCTACAGTGAAAAATTAAGATCGTTGAAATTGTTAAGAGTAATATTGAAACTGAGAGGACAAGTTCTTGAGGCATGATGATTTAATTCTTCCAGTTAGGATCCTTAAGTGGATTTCATCCTGTGGGTCAGAGTAGCTGCTTACCTAATTCTTTGGTGTGCCAAAGGCTGCAGTTTCTAAGTGCTACTCACTGGGCATTTCTAAAGGTGAGTCTTAAGCCTTGTGTTAGGAGGCATGGAAGTCTGGCCTTTTACTTTAAGGAGAAGGTGGACTGCATAGGAAAGGAAGGCATTGCTGCCACTTGCTCCTCCTTTTCTCCATGTGAACAGCTCATCCTGTTCTCCTAAGGTTATCCAAGCCTATTATGCTCTGTTGGGCTCCTCATTAGCTCATTAGGAAGCTTTTAATACACATTCTATGTGTCTTTGAATTCATACTTCTATATTCATAGAATGGTGGAGTGATAGGGGTTAGAAAGGACCTTTAGAGATCATCTAGTCCCTGTCAATGTTCAACATCTCCCTTGAAAAACCTATTCAATTCATGCTTACAAATACACAAAACCAAAAATCTTTCCTGTTACAATTTAAGGTGTTTTTAAAACCACGAAGGACCATTTTAGTGGCATGTGACAATGATGTTTGCACACTGACACACAGCAACTACGTAATGACTTCTTGCTCTATCAAAGCAAGGTGTTACTTTTCCTGTTGGTGACATCTGTAGTGAGCTCAGTTGTATAAAAATGGAACAGTTTTGTGTCAGTTTGATTTCTTTCTTTCTCATAGTTCCTGCATTCATTGTGAGTGGAGGATTACTGTGTGTGAAATGTTTTGAGTAATGGTGTTTTACAGACAACTCAAGTTGGCCTCACGTGGTTTTTACACTCACTAATTTCTTGGCTGATGGAGTGTTGGTGTCAGTCATACTGATGCATATGCTGGGTCTTGTGGAAGTTCACTTCAGATGTGCAACAGCATTAAAGAAGAGCTAATGATAAAAGTTCACTTGAGGAAACTGCTTTTTCTTCCCCTCCTCCCACTCCTCCCTCTCCCTTAGATACAGTATGAGCAAAGACTTGTAGAGCTCGAGCAGCTGCTTGCCTACAAATTTATGAGTGAATCACCAAAACTGAATGGTGAGAAAGCCAGATCTACAGAACTTGAACAGGAGCTTCAGAATCTGAAGAAGACCCATCAGATCACTGTGAAAAGCCTCCAGACAGAAATTGAAAACCTTAAAAGTCAAAAATCCCAGTTAAAGCTCGGAAGTAAAAAGGACAATAAAGACTTAGAGTCCACAGACTCTCAAATGAAACGGGGCAACACAAAAGACAAACTGTTAAAGCTCAATGAAGAACTGCTCACCAAAAACAGAGAAATACAAGACCTCACAAAAACTGTAGAGAAACTTCAAAAGGAAAGGATGGTGATGTTGTCTGATAATAATTTGAGGAGTAAAACCGATAACAAGGAAAACTCTGCAGAGGCCTTGAGAAGGAACAACGATGGCAAAATATACGAACCACATGCCTTTTCAGATTCCAACCTCTTGGAAGTTCTGCAAGAAAATGCCCAGATGAAGGAGGAGCTTGAAAGAGTGTCTCTAGAAATGAACCAGCAGAGAGTGAGGTCTCAAGCAACGCTGGCTCATTCTGAAAGTAACCTCCGAAGGTAAATCACTGAATGGTAGGGGTTGGAAGGGACCTTTAGAGATCATCTAGTCCAACCTCCCCCTGCCAATACTCAACATCCTCCTTTGAAAACCTTGTTAAAGCTGATGCAGGATTGAAGTGTCACATGAAGGTGTAAGCTGTGTGTGAAATTAGCTTAGGCTTGGCCCCTGTTCTCTGGAAATGGCATTTTTACTGGTTGTTTTCTTTGAGGGGGATTGAGTTTGTGGGGTTTGTTTTGTCTTGGGTTTTTTTAGAGTAGTGCACTGTCAATATTCTTTACAGGCCAAACCTATATTAATACTGCAATTCATCTATTTAATGATGATTAATGATAGATTAATATTAATCTATCACTACATTAATCCTTCTTATTAGTACTGCAATTCATCATGGTTTTGAGTAAAAGATCTCAGTGTAAATCATTGTGTCCTGGTGCTCTGTATTTGTGTTGTCTAGCATGAATACTTGGTACACATCCTTTACTTTAAACTGAGGTGTGTTTTCAGTGGGATTTACTTAACCAAACTTTACACTTGACTAATTTTCCCTTAGATTCCTTCATAGTCAAAGTAGAGAAAATTGGCATATTTAGATTGCAAGACATTGTTCTAAAATAGGTACCTTCAATAGGACAGCTGCACTAGGGTTTAAAAGCAACTGTTTTCTCTTGTTTTCTGGAACAAAAAAGATGATTTTCTGTATTCTGGCTGCCTCTAGTTAAATGAGGCACATCTCCAACATTGTAGGCTTCCAACCCTGTTGTCCCTCCAGAGCAGACATATTGGTGGTGCTGTCTTGTGGGGATTTGTTGTGACATTTCAGACATGCTGCTTTAGCATTTTTGGCATTTTCTATGTTCAAGTGAGAAACTTTGCTGGGTTTTTTGAAGAACCATCTGTAGCTGCTTTATTACATTTTACTTTCCTCTCACTCTGTTCAGGATACAGGAAGACACAGCAGAATACATTGCATCTCTGAAAGCTTCCCATCAGAGGGAAGTGGAGAAGATTCTTTGCCAGCATGCAAAGGAGCATTCTGCTTCTAAAGTAGCTGAATTAAACAGCAGAATTTCAACACAAGAGGTAAGATGCAGTCGATGGCATCCTGGCATGCATCAAGAAGAGTGTGGGCAGCAGGTCAAGGGAGGTTCTGCTTCCCCTCTACTCTGCCCTGCTGAGGCCTCATCTGGAGTCCTGTGTCCAGTTCTGGGCTCCTCAGCTCAAGAGTGACAGGGAACTGCTGAAGAGAGTCCAGCACAGGGCCACCAGAATGATCAGGGGACTGGAGCATCTTCCTGATGAGGAAGAAAGGCTGCAGGAACTGGGGCTGTTTAGTCTAGAAAAGAGGAGACTGGGGGGGAGATCTTATTAATATTTACAAATATCTAAAGGGTGGGTGTCAGGAGGTTGGGGCAGCACTTTTTTTCTATAGTATCTAGCAACAGGACAAGGGGTAATGGGATGAAGCTGCAACACAAAAAGTTCCATTTAAATATAAGAAAACACTATTTCATTGTTGAGGTGAGGGAGCCCTGGCACAGGCTGCACAGGGAGGGTGTGGAGGCTCCTTCCTTGGAGATCTTCAAGAACAGCCTGCGCACGTTCCTGTGTGACCTGATCTAGGTTGACCTGCTTCTGCAGGGGTTTGGGTAAAGGTCCCTTCCAACCCTGCCATTCTATGATTCTGTATTTGTTGAAGTTACTTCTTTCTATATGACTATGAACTTTATCTTTCTTTGAAGTAGGACCTATAAAAATGCCACTGTATTCACAGAATCACAGAACAGCTGAGGTTGGAAGAGAGGTTTGAACTTTTGGAGGTCGTCTTGTCCAAACCCCTGCTCAAGCAGGGCCATCTAGAGCTGGTTGCTCAAGACCATGTCCAAATGGCTTTTCAGTATCTCCAAGGAGGGAGATTCCACAACCTCTCTGGGTTCAGAGACCCAAAAATGTGCTTTTGTGAAGTTTTGCTTGTGGTCAGACAGAACCTCCTGTATTTCAGTTTGTGCCCTTTGCTGCTTCTCCTGCCATTGAACCACTGGAAAGAGTTTGACTCTGTTGGCTTTGTACTCTTGTCTTCAGATATTTGCAAACACTGATGAGATCCCCCTGAGCTTTCTCTCCTCCAGGCTGAATAGCCCCAACTGTCTCAGCCTTTCCTCATCTGAGAGATGCTGCAGTTCCTTCATCATCTTAGTGGCCTTTTGCAGACTCACCCATTAGCTCCATATCTCTTGCATTGGGTAACGCAGAACTAGACACAGTACTCCAGCTGTGGCCCCACCAGAGCTGAGAGGAAGGACCACCTTCCTCAACTAGTTGGCAACATTCATAGTAATGCAGCGCAGGACTCTGTTAGCCTTTTGTTTAACTTGGTGTCCACTAGGACTCATAGATCCTTTTCTGCAAAAATGCTTTCCAGCTGGGAGACCCCAAGCCTATACTGGAGCCTGGGGTTGCTCCTTTTCAGGAGCAGGACTTTGCACATCCCTTTGTTGATGTTTATGAGGTCCCTGTCAGCCCACTTCTCCATCCTGTCAAGGACCCTCTGGATGGCAGCAAAACCCTCTGGTGTATCAGTTGCTCCTCCTAGTTTCATGGGATCAACAAACTTGCTGAGGGTACACTCTGCCCCATCACCCAGATCATTAATGAAGAACTGACAGTTCTACACAGCACACCCTCTGAGTTCCTGGCCTCCAACTAGACTTGGTTACACTCATCACCACCATCTGGCCCCACCATTGAACTCAGTGTGAGATCCACCTCACTGTCCGTTCATCCAACTCAGACTTCATCAGTTTCTCTGTGGAGGATCTTACAGGGGGCAGTGTTGAAAGCCTTACTGCTAAAATCATCTGCCAAGCCCAGCATTTCATCACAGAGGGTTAGCAGGTTGGTCAAGCATAATTTCTCCTTTATAAGTCCATGCTTACTCCTCCTGATCATCCTCTTGTCCTTCATGTGCCTGCCAAGTTTCCAGGATTAGTTGCTCCATCATTCTCAAATACACTAATAACAGAGGTGTTACCTCAGTCAGTAATTGGCAAGGCTTGGATCAGCTGTGGGTCCATCTTAGAACTGACTGGCATTAGCCCTGTCAGCTACAGGGGAAGCTTCTGACAGATCTTTGTTTAAAGAAGCCACCCTTATAGCTCCCCTGCTACCAAAACCTGGCCCAGACAAAACCACTACATCGTGGGTATTTATGTTAATGACAAACTATCTCTAATCTTTTTTGTAGATACTGATAAAACATCTCCAAGAACAAATTGGTAACCAACAGAGACATCAGGAAGCGCTTTTAGTTTCACAGATGCGAGAGGAACTCCTACAAAAAGAGGTATATTTAAATATGGACTGGGGATAGCTTATTCTAATGAAAGTGTTCACTTTCAACCTTGTAAAGCCTCAAATAATATATAGCAAAAGAAGTCTTAGAAACAGCATCTTTGTCGGTTCCTTCTGCATCAATGTATTTTTGTGATGTGAACAAGGTAACAACACAGAACAGACAGTGGGATTTTGACCTCCTTTGATGTTTTCTTAATCACAAATGTCTGACATCAATATGATAATTGATCAGCAGGTTAATCCAAGCATTCATAGCTTCTTCCTTGGGAGCTGTGATGGGTAGTCAATAGACTTTACTGAGAGAATATTTGACTGCTGTTTTCAGGTTCTTTGTTCAGATAAAGCCTTCTTTCATTGCCATAAAAGTGACTCAGGCAATTATATTCTTGGTTATATTCTCCTGCTGTTGTTATCTATGTAACTTGAGAAGTTTAGCTGTAAGAGTTCTTCTGAAATACACTGTTCTTTGAGAGAGGTTTCCAGGTTTTTCCTAATCTCTTATTAATAGCATATAATCTAAAAATTATACTTGTGCATGTTTTCAATGTTGGGTTAATATTGTGTACAATAGTTGTCTTTCTTTTAGCTCAAGCTTTTTCAACTCTTGACTGTTTTTGTTGTTCCTGAAGTGCTGCCAATCTCTTTTTCCAATCACCTCCCATTCAGGAGGAGGATACAGTCCGTGTTAGCATTGTGCCTGTGCTTAATTCTCCATCTCCTTGACGAATGAACACTGCTAATATTCCCTTCCTTTTAATAACACAGTAGTTAATCTGCAACAGTTATGAAAAGGAATTCTTTTAATGAGTACTCTAGACATTTAATCTTGTTTGCTGCCCTTATTTAGAAGAAAGGGGAGAAGGATCAGTGTGTGTTTAGTATATACTTAATATAATTAGCCTTAATCTCACTGAACTCATTCAATATTTATCTTACCCACATGAAATTCCCCCTCTGTTATGAAGCATTTATAGAAAAGTTGAGGGTTTCTCTCAGGAGGGAAAAAAGATCTTTTGTTAAACAAGCTCTGTATGTGCAGAATATGAGGTTCTTGTTATGAATCTAATGACTGATGTTGCCTCTCCATACAAAGCTCGTTTCACTCCAGGGATCTCGGTATATGTAACACTTCCTCCTAGGAATACAGGGCGTGTAATGAGACAAATGTTACTAATTTTTTCTTCTAAGACTGCTTTACAGATTATTAGTGACAGTGCTGGTCAAGAGGCTGATCATCCTATCTGACCCATGTGTTACACACTGAGTTTGAGGTGCTGGTGTTTAAGAAAATATTAATGGAGTGCCCTTGTTGAAAAAAATCATTGCAAGACCATACAGAGGGAAATGGCAAAGTACAGCCTTGCTTTTGCCTAATCTAGTGTGATTGCTGTGCTGCTTATAAAATACATGTTAAGCATTAAATGGTTAAATAAGTTGAGCTGAAAAAAGAAGGCAACCAAACCTTCATGGAGGGAACAGCACCATCTTTTATAAAAGGACGAAGTCCTCTGTCTGAAATGCTGCTACCTCCAAAGGCAAACTTCTTTTTTTCCTGAGGATCTCTGGCAGATTCTGTTTGAATCCTCATTTCAGAAATGCTGTTTATGGAGGTGATCCAGTAACTACGTACTTGTTTTGCACAACAGCTTGCACATAGCACAGCTTTGTATTTAACATAGTTCTGTGGCTGGCAAAATATATGGAATGCATTTTTCTCCTGGGTTTTTTTATCCCTCCTGATAACATCTTTCCTGCATGACTTTTTTTCTTATAATCCTGATGTACTTGAGGTCACACATCAGCCTTTCCATTCCTTCGGGCGACTTAGCAGCCAAGCAACAGGCACTTGGTTTCACACACCCTACAAAACAGAGACTTCTTTTGTTCTGACAAACGTAGCTGAAACTGGCCCACAGGCTCAAAGCTGCTGGGAATAATGGACAGGCAAAAAGGTAATGGCATGGGCCTTGTTTTAGAAAACCACATTTAGAAATGGAAAGAAGAGTACGTTATCCTGGAGACACTCCTTAGCAACAGCAACAAGGGTTATAATCACACAGAATCACAGAATGGTAGGGTTGGGAGGGACTTTTAGAGATCAACTAGTCCAACCCCCCTGCTGAAGCAGCTTCACCTAGATCAGGTCACACAGGAATGTGTCCAGGTGGGTCTTGAAGACCTTCAAGGAAGGAGCCTCCACACCCTCCCTGGGCAGCCTGTGCCAGGGCTCCCTCACCTCAACACTGACATTGTTTGTCCTTATGCTTAAATGGAAATATTTGTGTTACAACTTCATCCCATTACACCTTGTCCTGTCACAGGATACTACAGAAAAAAAGTGCTGTCTCAACCTCCTGACACCCACCTTTTAGATATTTCTAAATGTTAATAAGATTCCCCCTCAGTCTCCTCTTCTCCAGACTAAACAGCCCCAGTTCCCGCAGCCTTTCCTCATAAGGAAGATGTTCCAATCCCCTGATCATCTTGGTGGCCCTGTGCTGGCCTCTCTCCAGCAGTTCCCTGTCCCTCTTGAGCTGGGGAGCCCAGAACTGGACACAGGACTCCAGATGAGGCCTCACCAGATATGACAGAGGAGAGGAGGAGCAGAATCTCCCTCGACCTGCTGCCCACACTCTCCTTGATGCATCCCAGGCTGCCATTGGCCTTCTTGGCCATGAGGGCACATTGCTGGCTCATGGTCAGTTTATTATCAATCAGGACTCCCAGGTCTCTCTCTGCAGAGCTGCTCTCCAGCAGGTCAATTCCCAGCCTGTCCTGGTGTATGGGGTTGTTCGTCCCCAGGTGCAGGACTCTGCACTTGTCCTTGTTGAACCTCATGAGGTTCCTCTCTGCCCAACTCTCAAGCCAGCTGAGATCCTGCTGAATGGCAGCACAGCCTCTGGGGAATCAGCCAGTCCTCCCAGTTTGGTGCCCTCAGGGAACTTGCTGAGGGTACACTCTGTCCCCTTGTCCAGATCATTGATGAAGATGTTGAACAAGACTGGCCCCAGAACCCATCCCAGTGGAACTCCACTGGCCACAGGCCTCCAACATGATTCTGTGCCATTGATCACCACCCTCTGGGCTCTGTCTTTCAGCCAGCTCTCCATCCACCTCACTGTCCACTCATCCAAGCCACACTGTCTGAGGTATAAAGGAGAAAGACTTCAAGGTTTTCACTTTAGTTTACTTAGACACATTAAGAAAGTGGCCAAAACATACTTAGGATGTTAAATGAAGAAATAGCAAGTTACTTAAAATAGTCAGAGAAAGAGAATAAAGCAGTAGGACTTTATAAGAGAACTTACTGAATTTTGGAGGATTAGGAAATCAGGTTTCAATCATCTGTAGGATTGAATTGACCTGGCAATTTTTAGACCAGAGGAGGTTTGTAAGCATGTCTGTTAGCTGTCTTTTCTTCATTTATCCCTTAGAAATACTTAGAGGTACACGTTATATTTCGTTTTTATCCAGAGTTCAAGAAGGGCTTGTTTCAGAACATCTAATCATAATAGGCTCTATGAATTCTTCAGTATGAGTTTGTGCCTGCTTGAGCAGAGGACTTGGAGTAAATGAGGTCCCTTCCAACCCCTACCGTTCTGTGATTCTGTGATTCAAAGCATCAAACTCTGAATACTCACTTCACAACATCTTAAGGACAGGATTGGATTTGTCAAAAAGGACTGGATTTTTGTATTCTTGGGCCACTTCTTAGAAATGAAAGGTCTTTATCTGAGTCCCTGAGCCCTTGTTAGCCTTGAATAAAAGAGATTTCTCTTTTATGTCTTCCTTTCTCTACCTTCTGAATGGAATGATTAAGCAGCACCCAGACACTGTAAATGGAATGTGGTTTATACACAGCTTAACACAACGATACCAATTTGCATCCATTCTATCAAACTGTAGGTGACAAAACTGTTGGAAGAACTGAGAGAGGCGAAGGAGAGCCAGAGTCCTGAAATGAAACATTTCTTCTCCCTGGAAAAGAAAATCAAGCATATAGAGAGCAGATGTGCAGGAAGAGAGCAAGAGATTCAAAAGGTAGACCTTTTGTGTAAATCTATGTTTACTTCTCAAGAGCAATTGATTGGTTTAACTGTAATTGTATGCTATTTGCAGGGGACTGTTTACACTCACACTGCAGGGGAGGGGGAGGGCACTTCTGGATATAGCCATGGTTTTGTCATTGGGGCTACAAAGATGATTCTATGATAAGGCAATACCAGATTAGTATAAAACCATCACTACACTAACTATGGCATGGGAGTGATAGAGCTTGCCTTGAAGTATCTGTTAAAATGAATAGTGCTGTGGAGATTTTCAATNCAATAGATTCCAATGCAGAATGTGTTAGGCTATGATACAAGGACCTGGGGGTGTTAACTGACAGCTGGCTGAACATGAGCCAGCAGTGTGCCCAGGTAGCCCAGAAAGCCAAGGGCATCCTGGCCTGAATCAGAAGTAGTATGACCAGTTAGGACCAGGAAAGTGATTGTCCCCCTGTCCCCCTGTACTGGTGAGGCTGCACCAGTTCTGGGTCCCTCACTACAAGAAGGACATTGAGGTGCTAGAGTATGTCCAGAGACGAGCAATGAAGCTGGTGAAGGGTCTGGAGAACAAGTCTGATGAGGAAGCAGCTGAGGGAACTGAGGATGTTTAGCCTGGAAAAGAGGAGGCTGAGAGGAGACATGATCACTCTCCACAAATACCTCAGCTGCAATGAGGTTGGGGTCAATCTCTCCTCTCCAGTAATGAATGACAGCCCATGAGGAAATGGGTTCAAATTGAACCAGGGGAGGTTTAGATTGAACATTAGAAAGAACTTTTTTCACTGAGAGGGTTGTTAAGCATTGGAACAGGCTGCCCAGGGAGGTGGTGGAGTCACCATCCCTGGAGATATTTAACTGCCATATAGATGAGATGCTGAGGGACATGGGTTAGTGATGGGCTTGGCAGTGTGATGTGAGTGATTCTGTGATTCTGCTTTCCTCAACTGAACTGTAATTTTATTTCTGGTCATAGGGGTCTCATTCAGAAAAGCTGTATTAAAAGTACAGGAACATCTTGTAGCAGTCTACCACATACCTGAAATATCAACCTTAAACCTTTTTAACACCCGCAACAACCTAAAACAACTTTATCCTCCCCAAACTAAAAATCTGGGATTTTGAAAGTTGGATCTTTGTGCTGCAACTTCTTGTAGCTGACATTTGTGTCCCTTGAGGAATGGATAAAACAGTTTTGCATGGATTTCTTTATTTTCATCTGATTTCATGCCTTCCCCTCCATCTGATTTCTCATCTATCAGGGCAACTTCTGTCATCTGGAAGCAGTTCTCTGGCTCAGAGAAGATTTTTTTTCCTCAACACTTTCATCACTTAAATAGATTGTCCTTTGTTAGTTTTGACTGAGGTTTTCCTCTAACATATGAAGTCAAAGAGCAGTTGGGGAAGATCATCAGACTTGTACCAGCTCTTAGTTTGTGGAGTTTGTCCTACAGTTCTGAAACCAGATCTCAAGGAATACCCTTTGATGTACAGAATTGTCCATGGTAGAAGGTTTTATTCATGTGTATTTCCACATCAGGTGTTTAATTTTCCTAGAAAGCTGTGCATGGAACAAGTAGTGACTGGATTAAGAACAAACTGTGCCAGCACTGGGGATTCTGTTGGTTTTGCTCACATTCTGCCCTGCTAAAGGCAACTGTAACACAGTGACGTTTTTATGCTATTCGTTTGCTTTTGTATCACATAAGTTTTTACCTTCTCTGTAAAGTGGCTGCTGCTGCCTCCTCTGTGATCCATCTCCACTGAATTTGTTACTAGACCTACTAAGATGTTTTGTAGTGTATTAAAAAACCAGGAATAACAGTGTACACAACAACTACTATGAAGTAATTCCATCTTCCCTGGTGCTACCAGCCTCCGTAGGTATTAAGCTTTGGGTTTTGCTTGTTCTAGTTTTGCACCGTTCATCATCTGCAGTGGGGCACTGAACCTGAATCCCCAGATGACTGATAATAAAATGAACAAGGTAGGGAAAACTANTACCGTTCTGTGATTCTGTGATTCAAAGCATCAAACTCTGAATACTCACTTCACAACATATTAAGGACAGGATTGGATTTGTCAAAAAGGACTGGATTTTTGTATTCTTGGGCCACTTCTTAGAAATGAAAGGTCTTTATCTGAGTCCCTGAGCCCTTGTTAGCCTTGAATAAAAGAGATTTCTCTTTTATGTCTTCCTTTCTCTACCTTCTGAATGGAATGATTAAGCAGCACCCAGACACTGTAAATGGAATGTGGTTTATACACAGCTTAACACAACGATACCAATTTGCATCCATTCTATCAAACTGTAGGTGACAAAACTGTTGGAAGAACTGAGAGAGGCGAAGGAGAGCCAGAGTCCTGAAATGAAACATTTCTTCTCCCTGGAAAAGAAAATCAAGCATATAGAGAGCAGATGTGCAGGAAGAGAGCAAGAGATTCAAAAGGTAGACCTTTTGTGTAAATCTATGTTTACTTCTCAAGAGCAATTGATTGGTTTAACTGTAATTGTATGCTATTTGCAGGGGACTGTTTACACTCACACTGCAGGGGAGGGGGAGGGCACTTCTGGATATAGCCATGGTTTTGTCATTGGGGCTACAAAGATGATTCTATGATAAGGCAATACCAGATTAGTATAAAACCATCACTACACTAACTATGGCATGGGAGTGATAGAGCTTGCCTTGAAGTATCTGTTAAAATGAATAGTGCTGTGGAGATTTTCAATACCTTGTGACACACTTGATCTGGGAATGTTTAATAGGATTATGTGATGGGATCGTGTCAAAATGAATTCAAACCTGTATCTGGAGCAGCTTCAGACCTTTGTTACAGGATATTTTCTGCTGAAGTACAGGAGTAGCCCAGCATGTGTCCTTTAGATTTAGCTTGTCTCTCTTGCAGAGTGTTCTTTTAATTAACACATTTAAATGGAAATTCAAATGGCTCATTTTCATGATAGAGGGATTTCTATTCTATGCTTAAATATTCAAACTTCTAATTGCTGCTTTGGAGACAATAAGTTAAATTCTCCTGAGGCTCATTAGTCAGAGATGGATTCTAGCATTCTGTCATTAAAGCAACTATTTAAAGGAATTCCTTGCTACCAGAATGATTTTTGGTAACATTCAGAAGAAATTGTTTCATAGAATCATAGAATGGTAGGGTTGGGAGGGACTTTTAGAGATCATCTAGTTCAACCCCCCTGCAGAAGCAGGTTCACCTAAATCAAGTCACACAGGAACATGTCCAGGTGGGTCTTGAAGACCCCCAAGGAAGGAGCCTCCACACCCTGGGCAGCCTGTGCCAGAGCTCCCTCACCACAGTTAAATAGTTTTTTCTTATATTTAAGTGGAACTTTTTGTGTTCCAGCTTCATCCCATTACCCCTTGTCCTGTTGTTAGCTACAATAGAAAAAAAGTGCTGCCCCAACCTCCTGACACTCACTCTTTAAATATTTGTAAATATTAATAAGTTCCCCTGCTTAGTCTCCTCCAGACTAAACAGCCTCAGTTCCTGCAGCCTTTCCTTATCAGGAAGATGTTCCAGTCCCTGATAAATCTTGGTGGCTCTGTGCTGGCCTCTCTCCAGCAGTTCCCTGTCCCTCTTGAGCTGGGGAGCCCAGAACTGGACACAGGACTCCAGATGAGGCCTCACCAGATATGACAGAGGAGAGGGAGAGCAGAACCTCCCTTGACCTGCTGCCCACACTCTTCTTGATGTATCCCAGGATGCCATTGGCCTTCTTGGCCATTTAACACGAGGGTTTGTCTTTGATACTGACCATCAAACCTAATGAAGTGGCTTATGTTTGGAAAGGGAGGAGCAGCATTGGCTGAGTGTTTGACTCTTAAGTCCCAGTGCTGACGTGCTTCTTGTGTGCAGGCAACCCAACTGACACAACACCTTGCTGAAGCAAAACAAAGCCACGAGGTGGAGAAGTGGCGAAGACTGGCCCAGAGGAAGAACCAAGAACTGGAGACATTTCGAGTGGAGCTGGACTCAATCTTAGATGTTTTACGGGAGCTGCAGAAACAAGGGGTGGTTATCCCTGCACCTCATCCCAGTGGATTCGACAGGACAGGCAGCTGGTGGAAAACATGATTAGGTAGGAGCTGAGCAGAGAAGCAGAGCTTTAATTAAGTTCTTTATGGAAAGTATAATTGAAAATCATTGACAGAACCATTGCAAATTGAATTACATTCTGATCTTATGTGGAAGCTTGCTGGTCCAAAGGTAGGTTTGCATCAGCCTGAGGGTGAGCAACACCCCAGTCCCGTTGTACATCTCCTGTTTTGTTAGTAATAAAGTTCCATGCCATTTAAAAACCAAAAAACCAGAAATACTGAGGTTATTCCATAAATCCAATTAGCATTGAAAAAATGCCACTTGATGGTTTTTTTCAGATGCTGTAGAACATGCCTGAATGTTTCTAACTGTTGTTTATAACTTGTGTTGTAGGGATTCCTGTGTGAACAGCTGGGGTAATGTGCTGTTTGGCTTGTGATTTTTAGTCTAGACTACAGAATTGTTTGGTGCCCTACCAAAACAAAAACAAAGTCTTCTTTTTCCCAACATTTTTCTCTCTCCTTCCAACACAGAACACATTCTTCCTTATCTCTAAGACCCTTTTCAATCTGGTGGATGACTGGAGGGTAGGAGCAGAGCAGGCATTCTCCATGGAGGTTGATTCAAACTAGCCTTTGTTTACTTTGCAGCTGTTTCCAGCTGAGCTGGTAAGAATGATGGCAGAGTGCTGTGGCTGAACTGTTGTGGGGCAGATAGTAAAACAGCCTCTAAAATACAGTGTGAGAGTAGTCACTGGTGTCTTTCACAAGGGAAAGCTGTGCCGAGCAAGATCTTTACAGTGGATCTAACACAGTGCTGTCCTTATGGATGGTGTTGACAGAACAGAGAGTTCTGAAGCTGAGACTGCAGGGGGATGTTGGGCAAATGTAGAGCTAAAACACTGAGCAAGATGAAAAGGATACAGAAAGAAACACAAGCAAACAACTCCATTCTTCAAGAGTGACAGAGGAGATAAGTCTGCTTAAGTAGGAGTAACCCCCCCTGTCCAAACACCAGATGTAGGGATGGCTTTCTGCTGAGCTGACAGACCTCACAGCAGGTAATGAGCTGAGCACAGGGGAGACCAGTGCCTTCTCCCTCTCCTCTTGTGCCCTGATGGAGCTACATACCTACCTGTAGAGATTCTAAGATACTCAGTAGCTAAAGAGATGGATCAACTGGAGGGAAAAGAACAACGGACAGGTGAGAAGAATCCTCTGCACCCATCGAGGCTGCCCTGCTCCAGATAGGAGATGGGGAAGATGAGGATGCTGCTGAACAAGGAGAAAAAGGAGCAGGAAGTCAAGTGAGTAGCTATTGGGTGGCTGGACACCATTCAAACAAACAGGTAAATGTCAAGTCTCAACACTGCAAGCCCTGAAGAATCCCACAGCCCATATACTGAGATTGTAGCTTGATGAACTGTTCTTCTTTAGGGCAAAGAGAAGAGCCTAGAATGTTGCACTCTTCAGGTCGCTGTAGCATTGCTGAAGCTGCCTTTTAAGGCAAGTGTGGAATAGTTGAGGCTTGTGTATATGCATTTCTGTATCCTGCTGCTTTGGGGGCCAGCAGTCAACACCTGCTTTGTCCTACACAAGCATGGGACTGAGCATCCATAAAGAACAAGAGTGTAAACAAATCATCACACCTGATAGGCACAGACAGTCATTCAGTGTAAGGAGGGGTTTTATTGATGTACCCACACACATAAAGTGAGAGTGTACACAGATACATAAAAGCGTGGAGAACTGGCAGCTACTCTGGTACTCCTGGTTGGTTTGTGTTCAGATGTTCTCAGTGTTTTTAGTGTGGCTGTTCTGTCTCCCAATAATGAAGTAGTAGGCTGTATTCATCAAATGTAAATGGAATAATGACTTGTATATAAAATATCAGCAATGTGTAAATAATGCTGCTGCATTCTTCATGACTTGGGACTGTTTAGCAAATGAAAAGGATAAATAGTAAGTTGAAAGTACTCATTTTGTTTTCCTGCCCAGTTTACCTGTAACACTATGAAAGTGAAGGGAGACTTGTTTGGAATTCTAGCAGCCCTTGGGTGCCCAGAGGCCAGGTCCTGTCTGCAGGTGTGCTGGAGCACAGCCTGTGAGGGAAAGGCTGAGGGGAACCTTCAAATAAGATCTCAGTCAACTCAAGAGGGACAGGGAACTGCTGGAGAGAGTCTAGTGCAGGGCCAACAAGATGATCAGGGGACTGGAACGTCTTCCACACGAGGAAAGGCTGTGGGAACTGGAGCTGTTTAGTCTGGAAGAGACTGAGGGGGGATCCCATTAATACTTACAAGTATTTAAATGGTGGGTGTCAGGAGGTTGGGGCATCACTTTGTTTTCTGTAGTATCCAGTGGCATTATCCCCATTACAAGAGGTAATGGGATGAAGCTGGAACACAAAAAGTTCCATTTAAACCTAAGAAAAAACTGTTTCCCTGTTGAGGTGAGGGAGCCCTGGCACAGGCTGCCCAGGGAGGGTGTGGAGGCTCCTTCTCTGGAGGTTTCAGAACCCACCTGGACATGTTCCTGTGTGCCCTGATCTAGATGGACCTGCTTTGGCAGGGATTGGGACTGGGTAATCTCTAAAGCTTCCTCCCAACCCCTACCATTCTGTGATTTCTGGGGGCTGGAAAGGCTCTCTCCACCACATAACCCATAGGTCAGCCAGGGGGGTTGCCTTAGTGCTCATCCACTTCATTCCAGTGCTTTTTGAAATTAAACCTAACTTTAATACTGAAGTCCAAGTTCTAACTTCTCTGCTAAATTACCAGTTCTTGACTGTCCACAGTCCTGACATCACAGAAAGGGGAAAAGCCCCTGAACCTGAGCACAGGCTGACAGACCAGGGCAGTAGATTTTACTGTAGTCCACTGAGGATTTCAGTGGCATCTTTCAGAGAATAACAGAATTATATACTCCTTGTGTATGTGTTTGTGCCACATTGTTTCATGCTGCATTTCCAGGCAGCATTAGAGTGGAAGGATTAAAAGCATCTTAAACCTCGTTTCTTTGAGTCATTGCCCTGTGTTGAGCTGGAATTCATCTGTTCACAGCACAGCCACTGGAGTATCATAATTTGAATTGTCACATTCGAAGCTTTTTTAGGAAATCAAGTGAGCAGTGACCTAGATTGCAGAGAAGACATTTGCTTCAAGAGAAGAAAACAGGGTGTGCAGAAGAGGCTGTCAGCATGGCACATGTGGCAGAGACACGAGCAGTGTGTTTCCCTTTCAAGGTCTCTGAAACACACATCAAAATGCTCATGTAACAAATTCAATGGGTTATCATGGATGAAGACTTCAGCTGATAGTACATAATACACTTGGAAGTCTGCTACTCTATCCAGTATTTAACCCATTGTGCAACCATAAAGGAGGAAAATAAATGAATACAGTGGCACTAGCTGTGCAAGTGCAGTTCTGCCGGGAAGGAGGAGGCCATGCAGCAAGTGCTGTGTGGGCTCTTTTGAACAGACTTTGAATCATAACATTTAGTCTTTCATCCAGCTAACTCCATACCTCAGGTCCAAAAATAAGGAAGCAGAAGGAGAAGATGTGGTGAAAAGCTGTGTCTCTGTTCTATCTTTGCTGCCTGTCACTACCTGAGGCTACCAGATCTGTTCAGTCCAAGCTCTGCAGCTGCTCAGCTTGATTTCTTTAGCTTTGCCACCCCTCACTGCCAGGAGCCCAGGTTAGAGCAGAAGGGGAAAAGCACACTTGAATTCTTCCTTTGCTCATGGCTTGTGAAGGGTTTTGTGGGACTCATTTTTTAATCCCAGAGTGACAAAAAATGTCAGTGTTCAAGTACTCAGGCGCTGTAGCTCAGGGGAAAAATACTAAATTGCATGATAAACACAGTCCCTTCACCTTTGAGCCTCAGAGTATCACTGGACCTTACAGGAGAGAAGTCCATGGTCTTACCTTTCCCATTCTTTTCCCTGTGAGCTGGCACTTTCTGATTTGCCATTGTAGGTTTAGTTTTGTTCTTGGTTTGGGTTTTATTTTGTTTGTTAAAGAAAAAGGTACACAACTAAAACCTCTTTAACAGAAGAACACCTCCCCAGCACTCGCCTTTGACAACTGCAATATAACACTTGACGCAGTAGGTTCTTACAGAATACAGTATATGTTTATGTAAACAAATCCATGTAGGTATAAGAGGTTCCAAAGAAACATAAAGAAAAACTTCTTCCCTATTGAGGTGAGGGAGCACTGGAAGGGGCTGCCCAGATGGGCTGTGGAGTCTCCATCGCTGGAGACATTCAAACCCACCTGGATGAGTTCCTGTGTGACCTACTCTAGGTGGTCCTGCTCTGGCAGGGGGGTTGCACTGGATCATCTTTTGAGGTCCCTTCCAACCGTTAAGATTCTGTGATCTTAGGAGAACTCTCTAGGAAGTTCAATCCAGCACAAATGCTGCATTTATAGTGAGCCTTGAGACGAGGCTCTGACACAGCCCAAGCAGTAAGAAAACTTGCAATATCTCCATTATCAAACCCTATTCCGTTCTGAGTTCTCCTGAGGAAAGCTCACCTTGCTGAAAACATATTCTGTTCACTCAGGTTGGTTTCCTAGGAATAGATGAGGGGTTTTAAAACACCACTCCCCTTTACCCTGATGCACAACACCTTATCTATTAGTTCCTGAAAAGGAAAAAGCAAGCAAGCACAGCTTTAAAATAACTGCTTTTGAAGACTGTGGCAAGTCTCTGTCTGCCTTTGCTGTAACGTGGAGGCAGAGCAAGAGCCTGCATCAGACTGCACTGCTGCCACAGTGCCTCTGAAGTCTTCTGGGAGCTGTGCAGTGTGGCCTGCCAGGCGATCTGTGTACAGAAAGCAGCAGGAAGGGCTTTAAAGACAGAAGGGAGGTAAAGTGGAAAGAGCAGAAACAGCAACCCAACCCTTCCAGAATGTCCCAAGATTAACACGTGCTTCAGAGGGAGGCCATCAGTATCATTTACATGAGGTGGAAGTTAAGTTGGAATGATCCCTTGACTATTTTCTTGAATAGCTTTCATCTAGGCATTAAGTGGCACCAGCATCCATACCCACGAATACTTTCTTTCTCCCCAGTCTAGCAGTTATGCAGCAAAACAAAAGTGCCACAAGCATTTATGGTAGTGGAAGCAAAGCTTCGGTTACTCCCCTGGGAAGAGCAAGCTTTTCTTTCTCTAAAAGCAGATCTGCATTACTTTGGAATGGTTTAAAAGCTCAAATATGACTGAAAGCAGCTCACTCCCCTCCAGCAACAGAAAGAGAGCCTGTTAGCAAGAAGAGCTTTGAGCTGCAGTTCAGAGACAATGCTGAGCCACCAGGTAGCTCCCAGTTGTCTGAGGTTCCTCAATCAGAAGGTAGATTTCCCAAATTTCTTAACTGGGGAAGAGCAAAGGAAAGTCCACAGCTACAGCCTTCATCCTTGTGGTTAAGCAACTCCTGTAAAAGCAGTCTTGAGGCAGCAGACTGGAGTCCCACATTACAACCAACCCATGAGGCTGTGCTCATTTAGAGCCAGAATCACTTCACAGAATCACAGAATCTTAGGGGTTGGAAGACACCCTGAAAGATCATCCAGTCTAACCCCCTGCCAGAGCAGGACCACCTAGAGTAGCTCACACAGGGACTCGTCCAGGCAGGTTTTCAATGTCTCTTCAAGTCTTCTCTTGGCAAGTATTTTCAGCACTTAAGCTGCTAGTTTTAAACAGTCTCTGCTTTAAGTAGAATACTGTTAAACACAGGGAAGTAGTGCAAGGATTACACCTGAAAACAGGGAATTTAGGTATAAGTGGTTTATAATAAGGGCACAGGAGATGAGAAAAACAAAACACACTCTTTGTGTTCCTTACATGAACAGCCCAGTCACTATTTGGCCTATTTGTCAGCTTGAGTAAAGACAAAGTGACCAGCATTTAAGTGTCTGATGATGTTTCAGAGGGCCATTGCTACTTTTTCAGGGACACAAACATCTTGTATAGGAAGCAGGTTAATTTCAAGAGATCCCAGTGAGGCACAGTATCTCCAGTGCACTGGTTTCATTTCAGTCAAGAACTTCCTGCAGAGCACTCTTTACTCCAAGCTCAGCAAAGGCTCTGAACCTGCTTCCTCTGCATCCTACACGCTTGCTCTGAAATGATTCAGCCATTAGCTACCACCTTTTGAAGAAAGCTGAAACCTAATTAAAGTAGTGGCTAAGGTTCAGAACCTTATTCCTCCCCTAGAAAATAAACAAAGGTGGAAATCACCCCTGCTCAATTCCCTAACAAACCTTCCCCTGGGAGAACACACCACCATCCCAGCCGAGCACAAAAGGAAGATGGAGAAAGCACAGCTCAGCTCTGCTCTTGGAGCTGCAACTCTGTACTCCAAGCTTGCTAACCCTTCACTGGCCCACTGCTCAGGAAAAGGCCATTTATAGAGCTAAATGTGTTTGCACAGAGGAACTCTGCTGGCACAAGTTTTTCTCTCCTTTCCTGTGATTTAGTCACTGAATCCTGCACTTACCACACTGGAAGTTCCCAGCAGCCATAACACAAAAGGAATTGTTGGGTTTAAAATGTCACATTACTATTTGTGTGTATAACACTGCTAATTCCAGGCCATCACTGGGCAGCTGTCAGAATGTCCCTTGGAAGTACAACCACCTATTTGCTTTTACTCAGCAGCAGGTGGTGGCAGCATTTTGGAAACACTGCAATCAAATAATTGAATAGGCAAGTATTCCCTCTGGGAGCTTGGTAAAGACAGGGAACTGCTGCAGAGAGGCCAGCACAGGGCCACTGAGATGATCAGGGCACTGGAGCATCTTCCTGATAAGGAAAGGCTGCGGGAACTGGGGCTGTTTAGTCTGGAGAAGAGGAGACTGAGGGGAAATCTCATTAATATTTACAAATATCTAAATGGTGGGTGTCAGCAGGTTGGGGCAGCACTTTTTTTCAATGGTATCTAGCAACAGGACAAGGGATGAAGCTGGAACACAAAAAGTTCCACTTACATATAAGGTAAAACTATGTCACTGTTAAGGTGAGGGAGCCCTGGCACAGGCTGCCCAGGGAAGGTGTGGAAGCTTCTCCTCTGGAGGTTTCCAAATCCACCTGGACACATTCCTGTGTGACCTGATCTTGTTGGACCTGCTTTGGCAGGGGATTTGGACCAAATGATCTCTAAAGGTCCCTTCCAACCCCTACCATTCTATGACTCTAAGTGGGGTTCAGCCTGCACAGAAAAGCAGTAGGAATCAGAAACTACAGTTAATGCCAAGCTGATACCCATCACGCTGCTCAGCATCAAGTGGCCTTTTTGGGAGTGGCTGGAGCTGCAGAACCTCCCCAGAGAAGGCTCAGTCTTAATCTGAGGTTCACATTGTTCTTGTCCGAGGAGTTTTCATCACACCTCCCAATGCCAGGCTGTAGCCTTCACAGTCTCCACAAATCCTTACAGTATCCTTCAGCAGCTGACATCAGCAGTCATTTAAAGACAAAGAAAAGAAAAGGAAGCAAAAACCATGCTGGGCAAAAAGGTTCAGATGACAGAAGGCACCAGACTAAAGCTGACAGTGCTTTACTTCTTGTCTAAGGCGAGTTCTGTCAGCACAGGCAGTCTTACATACAGTAAAAAGCCCAGGTCTGAAATGCCCTCTCTCAAAATACCAAACGGCCAAGGAAAGGCTTCAGGCTGGACACCAAGGACAGTATTTACCTCGAGTACAAGACTTGTCAGTCGAGGATGCGATGGGAAGAGTGCGTGACTGATTTGCTCTCTAAAATGATTGGTGGCTCTGAGATGAGGAAATCATCCTCACCTAGGGAGGAGTTCTGCTCAGTGTTCACAAAGTTGGGGATGTTAAATTTCGTGAGGTAGTTTAGGTCCTCTTCAAACATCCCACTGTTCCTGGGACCTTCCTGGAAGCGGATGGTACCCTCCAGATCTGGACCTTTCTGACTTTGTTTGGCTTTGTCCAGGTGTTCTACTTCATTAATACAGAAGTGGAAAAGTGACTGGGATTCTTCAGCTATCTGACGAGAAAAGACCCTCTCAGACTCCAGAGGCCTTCCCAGATCTGCCACAAAGCTATTCATGCGGAATCTCTTCTCGGAAGGTTCTGCGTTGCTGAATGGGGGGGAGAAAGAAAAATACCATCAGCACAAAAGTAAAACTGTTCCAATTCTTGACAGCAAATGTTGGTTTCACCAACCACCAAGGTCAGGAAGAAAAGGAAAGCCTACAGTTTATCTACAACAGCCTTCAAAAGCCAGTGCCAGTTGTTGTTTTCCATAGAAGCTATTGTAAGTCTGGATTGGTCATGATACCTTGTCCAGGAGAATTGAGTTATCATCTCAACCGGCAGCCCTAGTAATCAACAGGCTGTCATCATCACCTCACTGAGGGAGCTTAGAAATACTCTTCAGTATTTATAAGGAAAAACTATTTTACTGTGAGAGAACCCTGGCACAGGCTGCCCAGGGAGGGTGTGGAGGCTCCTTCTCTGAAGGTCTTCAAAACCCACCTGTACACGTTCCTGTGAGACTTGATCTAGGTGAACCTGCTTCTGCAGGGGGGATGATCTCTAAAGGTCCCTTCCAGCCCCTACCATGCTATGATTTCCTCTTGATGTCAAGTAGTAACAAGTTTCTTAACATGGCTTATAGAAGACTTGGAGAACAACCTTTGCTAGAGACAGAAGCAGTGCTGAAGGCACAGAGTGAGCACTGGCTTGTGCAGATGTCAAACCATCTTTGCCACTGACTCAGTCAATGACATTCAGGTTGCCAAATCAGGAGAGGTGGAACTAAAGGCTGCCCTGAAGACTGGCAGTTTGAACAACTTAGACACAGAGCCCAGGAAGGGTATCTTAACATCTTCCCTAGAGTTTTCCAGCACCCTTAGATCACAGCAGCTCCAGTCTGCAGGAGATG
>WBNH01000960.1:202184-278062 GCA_013401255.1 Urocolius indicus | reverse complement strand
CTTCCTCCTTCTCCGACTGTGGGGTCCGCATGGTCGCCTCCATCTTGTACCACTCTTACACCTCCTGCCTGACACCTCAAATTCCCGTCCCTAAATAGTGATCGCAGAGGCGCCAGATTGGCCCAGCCGGGCCGGGGGGTGGGTCTGAACCCAGGAGCCGGGGGAGAGTCCAAAAACTTTTACCGGGTCTTCACTGCAACCCGCTCCCTCTGTTACCAAGTAAAAGCAACTCCTTGCTAAACCATGACAAAGGGAGAGGCAGAAAATGTGAGCTGAACTGCCATGGGAAGGACCCTGGCTGCTGGCCGCCTGTGCCAAGGAAGGAGGTGAGGCTTCATGGCTGCATGGGCTTAGGTCAGCATAGGCCCCCAGGTCCTGCTCAGCTATATTCACAGACTTGCAGTTGAGCCCAGAGAAAGGGCAGATGCTTCTGTGGTGGCAGAAGAGAAGCAGCATGTTTTATTCCTCTTTTAAAGTGGGCTGCAGAATTCATTTTACCTGGCAATTGCATGTAGGCTGGGAATTTAATTTGAGAGAACAAACTCCTGGTTGTAAGATTTCCCTCCCTCCCAAAGCAGTGTGGTTGAGGACCAGTGTCCCAGCCCTCTCTTCCCCAAAGCTCAGACACCAACTTATCTGCAGAGGCTGAGGCTGGAAGCACAGCTGATCATATATGTTGAGTCTGGAGAAACTTTGTGGTTGAGACTTCTGGGTTTTGTTCAGCTGACAAACAGGAGTTATCTGAAACTCATTTACATTGCAAGTGTGCATTAAAATGCATGAGGCGTGTAAGGCTGGGGCTGGTGGAAGAAAAAATGTGTGCAATTTGTGTAAACTGTGGATTGTTATGACTCCTGAATTGGCATATTTATATGCTTCATTGTTCTTAGATTGGGAATTTTCTGTTTGTCAAATCTAGTGTGTGACATACACACCATGGCAGACTTTTCATCGTTTTTCTTTCGCTGAAGACCTTTCAGTGCAGCCGATGTCACAGCATAGTCGTGACTTCTGCATGATGGGCTAGATGACCATGTTCTTTACCAGGAACACACTTGCTAAGCTGAGATATTTCTTGAGAATTCATCACGCTACAAATCACAGTTGGGGAATGAGTACAAATCCTGTGTGATGTCTCCAACGGAGACTGTTTTTAATCCTTCTTTCTCAGTTGTCTAAATGCAGTAAAAATTGAAGGCAGGATTAAGACCTGTTATGCAAAGGATCAAAAAAAGTTTCTTGAGACATAGCATTAAGAGGTATTTTTTGATTTGAGGATCCCAAATGTTTTCCAGCAGCAGAGATGCAGAGCCCTTTGGAAATGTAATATATGCAGAAAGATACTGAATGTCAGACAAGCTTGTTTATCTCAGTCCTCTTTTACAGGACACTTGGAGGAATGTCCTAGATCCTGCAACAGAATCAGACCCTTGCAGGTGGAAAAATTACTGGTGTTCAAAGAAACTCTTAACCACTTTTCATATGCTGCTGTATGGGACAAAGAAGTCATAATGTGCCACAGCACGTAAAACATTATGTCACCAATTACATAAATCACACTTCTGGTCTAGCAAATATACAAATGAAAGTTATGATAATATATCACAAGTTGGATATTCCCACATGATAGATACTACTTCTCCGTTAGATGTATTCAGCATTCCTCTCAGGGTACAGACTCACTAGCTAATGTCCTTTTGATCTCCAGAATGACACAGAGAAGTCTGATCATCACCTCAATGAGCTCTGCAGACCTCCACTGTCCAAACCTGCCGCTTGGAAATCACCTGGGTTATTCATTGTCATGACTCAAACTGTGAGGTGATGAGGTGGGTTACAATGCATGCCTCTTGTCCTACATAGAGAATGAGCTTATTGGCAGCATGAGCCATGTGGCAGCAGAAAAGAAGAAATTTAACATCTTGTAGTTTTTATCCTACAGGCAGCAAAGGGAGGATTGATTGACTACTGCTGATGCTGTCTAGTGCTAGACTTCGACTTCAGCAGCCAGGAAGATGGTAGGTGTGTGGGAGCTGTGTATGGATATGGGGAAAGCAGGGGCCAAGAGTCCCTTTTGTTCACAGCTGCTCTGAGAGGCCAGAAAACTGGCATCGTCTGCTGTGACAGGGGTGGTGACAGAAAAGCCCTGTCTCTCATGAGGGATAATACAAAGAGAAGTTGTACAGCTTCAGGCAAGAACAAGCTATCCCTGAAAAAAAAAAAAATCAGGGGAAAATACAGTGTATTTTTAATGTTTGTGTGGCACTTCGAAGCTAGAAATTGTTATGAATGCTAAATATTATGTTCCCTAATGTGTAAAACGGTGACTAATACTATTACATTCTGTCATACAGAAGCCCTTGGGATGCAAATGCAAAGAGGCACAATAAATAACCATAAAATAAATTAAAAAGAAAAAAGGAGAACAGAACCCCTCTTCTCATTTCAGTGCAAATGTGCTGACTGACAGCTTCTCTTCCCTGCTTAGGCTGCAGAGCCCAGACCTAGTGCAGGGCAAAGAGGGATGCTTGCACAATGGGTAGCTGGAAAATGGGACTGGCTGGCCACCACCTCGCATTCAGCTGCTGACATAAGCAGAACATAAGCTGGTGAACATAAGCAGCCACGCTGCCTGAGCCCTACGCCTCTGTGCCATTAATGCAAACCTCTCAGTGGCTTTTTGAGAGCCCATCAGCAGCTTTTCCTACAATAGCTCTGCTTCAAAACTGCTGCTTGGGGAAAGTGGCATCTCGTTGCCACCCACTCTCCTGACTCCCGCCAGCGCTCTGCTCTCAGGAATATGGCCCTCCTTCCTCCTACACTTTGCCTGCATTATTTTTTTCCCCTGAGTTTTCACATCATTTATGTGTGCTGTTGTCAAATGAAATTACCGGTATGTGAGGGAGGGAGAGCAGAATTGTGCCCAACCACATTGCCTGCTGTGGCAAGGGGAGGTGATGGCCTTGGTGGTGGGGGATGCCATTTGTGGCTACTTTAGCAGGGGTTTTGTAACAATGCCTCACAGTATCCTTGTAGTCAAACTGATGACTGACTGGGAGTCAGTTCTGGGTCAGTTCTGCCGCTGGGAACAGTGGCAGTGTGGCAGCCGACAGTGCTGCCGCATACCGTGAGGGACACTTTGTTGAAGCCTCAAACTGGTTGCAGGCCCCAATGTTCCTGCAGGTCCTGCTGGCCACACCACAGAGGAGAAAGGTTCTGGAGGCAACGTCTGCTGGGAGAACCCCACCCAATGAGACAGAAAAAAAGCCATGAGACTATTTCCTTAAACCCAGCTACAATAAGCAGAACTTGAGGAAATGTGCCGGCTGACTGTGTCTGGCATGCGGCCGCTTTCTTTCTTTCTGCTTTTAATTAGGCAGGCTTAAATTAGCAGCATCTACTGTTGATATTCCTCCGTGAACAGCTAGAACACTTTCAATCAAGAGCCTTGTTAATATGCAGAAAAGTGATTTGTTTTAATTTCAGTCTGGAAGAGTTTCCCCCTGCCCCAAATTTCCATTTCAATTTCTTCTGCTCTAAGCAAAGTTGTGGCCGTCTAAGTGTGGCCACTGTGTTGTGGCCATATAAGAGAATTTGAGTTACCTGGGGAGCAAGCAAAGACTTGATGGAGAGTTTCAGAAACTCCCACCTGGGCTGGTATTTGATCTGCTGTCTTTTTCTATGCTGAAAGAACACCTTGCCATGGAATAGCAAGACACTCACCCAGGCTGCTGTGCTGTCTCGCAGGATAATTAAAATAAACATGATGCAACTTTTTTTTTGCTTCCCAAAGGCACTGGGACTTATCAGATATCTCCTCCTCTCCCAAGATACAATTTTGGATAGGAGAAAGATATGAACTTTTTTATTCCTTAATTCCTAAATCACTTCACCAGTGTATTTGTATTATTATATTCATGCTGCAGGTGACTGATGCTGGTCTGTACATAGAAACGCAGCCCCACTGAGCCTCACTCATGGCAAAGGGTTTTCATTTGGTCTTGCTAAGAATATCAGGCCCAAGATCTGCTTCCCTGCTACAAAGGTTTTGGACAAATGTGTCAGCAAACTTATTTTGTTCCCTTCTCTAATGTGGAAATCTTCAAAGAGGTGCAGAAATCACACTAGAAGCTGAGCCAAAATGATGGTGTGGGTGGTTGAGGACCAGTTTTGGGCCGCAGAGCATCAGAGGTCTCCTCCCTGCCTTGCAACAGGGTAAGGGGATTTCATCAGCCTCTTTGTAGGCTCTGTCCTTGTCTGTAGACCATGAGTTCTTCAATTCTGTTTCTGTGAGACATCAAGATGGGGATAGCCAGGGTTTTTATGATTACTTTTTATTGTATGTCTAGAAAAACCTCACTGTGTGTCACAACCCCACTGCATTGTGTGCGATGCCTGTACAGAGAAAGCTGAGGAATGCTGAAAGAAAATATGAACAGGACTGAATTTCTTGGCCTTTTAAACAGAGCAGGAGGAGAGCTGTGCCTACCCACCCTACATCCTTGCAGGAGACACAAGGCACCCAGACCCTTTCCACTGTGCTGTGTGGGGAGGCTGGTGTGGGCAGAAGTTTTGCTCTGCCCCACTTCATGCCAATTTTTATAGGAAAAAAGTTTGTTTTGAAGTGATTTTGATTTTTTTCCCCCCTTTGAGAAAATCCTGTTTGTCACTGCTAACCTGGGTTGTATTCATTAATGGAATGTCTCACGTTTTCAATTAAACTCTTTCCAAATAGGGGTTTTTGCTTCTATGAACGCATGGGGAAAAGCCATTTCTTCTCCCTGACCAGATCTAACTCGAGACTCTGTGGATTCAATTCATGTACTTAAATTCGAAGAAGACACCCAATTCTTCAGATGTAGGCTAAACTGATTGATGTTGGGTTTAAACGAAGCAGATTGTGAAAAGCAGTAATTTGCACAGCACACATCATCTGTTCTGGCCCTACTTGCCTTAGGCCATTGTGTAATCACAAATGTTGAGTAACAGGAGAACCTTGTGACTTATTTGATGTTCATTCCACCTCCCCAACCAGGTACACTTCCCAGATGGGATGTGGGGATATAAACTCAAGAGCAGAAAGGAGGTTATCCCACATTAGAGTGAGTAGAGGATGTCAACTGAGGATAAGCTCCCCATGCTCCTCAAGAAAGGGGTGATACCTTCGGTTGGTGACTTGCCTATGAGGCTGAAAGTCAGTCACTGATGTGCATTTCTGGATAATCAGGGAACAGGATTGATGGGGCAGTGATGGACTGTGGGGCAGAGGGGATCAGTGTGTAGAGAGCATGCTGTGGTGCTGCAGCCCTGGTCATGCCTGTGCTCAGGCACCACTTCAACAAGCCTGTGCAGAAAAGGACTGAGATGCTCCGAATGCTGCTCTCAAAAGAAGGAGTCTTGGGAATGATGGGGAGAACAGCAATGCCTCTGACCAACATTTGTGTCTGCCGGGTGGAAGGACAGACTTGTGATGCGTGTTTTCTCTGTGCCTTTCTTTGACTGCAGTTCCCTCTGTGTCCAGGGAATTGGAGCCCTGCGTGTCCCTGGAAATTAAAACAAAAACTGGCTTCAGTGGTATTTCCTGAAATGCTTTCTCATCTCATTGGATCTGTCCTAACAGCAGCCCCGAAGCATCTGAGATTTCATTTTCATCTAGTAGTGATCAAAAGCAACATCAGCAAGGAATAAACACACAAAGCCGCGCTGCAGGGATATTAATTCACATGACAAGGCAGTGCAGTTTGCTTTATTAAAAAAGAAAGCTCACGTGAGGGGTTTCTTGGTCACCGAGCATTTCAGTCACTGAGAAACATCTGTATTTTGCAATCCAGTATTTTTCTGGGGATTAGCTTTGAGGGAGTGAGTCTTCAGCTCCTGTGAATGAAGCTGCAGCTCCAGTGAAGGTGCCTGAACCTGTGACATGCATCGGACATGGGCAGCCAAGGGCAAGGGCTGAGCAGGGAGTTTGGCTGGACAATGCCAGAAGCACTCTGTTAATGGTATTAGGCTGCTAGAAAGCTGCTCACTCATCCTAGCAGAGACAGGGGCTTTTTTTGGTGAACATCTCCCTTTTTCCCAGCACAAATACAGCTACTTTATTTACAAAGGCAAAGAACCAAACCCAACGCAACCCCAGCTAGGCAGGCTTTCTTTCACATGAGTTAAAACAAGCCAACTGCATCCAAAGCTGCTCAGAACTAAGCTGCCTGTTACAGTCCTGAGCATGGAAAGCTCATTTTTGGGTGTCCTGGCCCTGGGGTTACCTTGGCACAGGTGCCAGGACACACATCACCCCCCCCCACAACCACCCTGCATGCTCACAACTGACTTGCCAGGGTGAGGAAGATTTCTGGATTACATTTCCCTGACAGCTTCTCCCCTGTGACAAGATGAGTGATGCTGTTCCCTCGGCATGTGCCATTGGGAGCAGTCACCAGCTCTGCTTCCCTTACCTTCTCATTAAGCAGCAGAAATGTGGCCATTTTGAATTCAAGGCTCGAAGACAGTATGCTTTCAATTCAAGTAATAAAACTAGAAGGGCTTTTTCCAGCAACACAGCCACTAGAATGCAATTCAATACTTTTGGGTTTTCGACTAGTTGAAAGTGGGAAGAGATCAAAAACCACTCCTGGAGGAAAAGAGCTGCTGCTTCTCACCAGAGAGTCACTGCACACTGCAGCCTGATATGGGAGATGCTGCCATTGTGTTACGGGTCTCTCTGGAGGTCTCTAAGGCAGAACAACACCACAAGTTTACTTGGAACAATCAAATAATAAACTAGACATATTGAAACTTAATGAAGGGAGAGGTTAGGGAGTGCAGCAATGCTTCCCCGACAAACACCTTGCTGATGTGCAGCGGTTCCTGGGGCACACGGGGATTTTTTATTCTCTGAGAGTCTTCTGCAATGTATCTCCAGAGTTGGGGTAAATGCCAGCCCACGTGGCTGTCACTATGGAAACCAGTATTTTTACATAATAAAAAATAGTCATGTAAAACCCCAGTAGGCTGTCAGCACTAAAGCCTTTTGCCATTCAGCAGGGAATAGGGCTGTCGGGCCGATGGGGAGAGCAGTGCCTTTTCCAGCAGCCCGTCCTGCTCTTTTTAACAGTTGAGGGTGGTGGGCACCTCCCCCTGTTTTAGCCATACAGGAGGCTTTGGGGAGGGGAGCAGTTAAGTGGGTGCCCACCCTCCTCCTGCAGACATGTGCCTCAGCTGGGCAAGGTAAAAGAGGTAAATATTGAGGCACAATATAGTTAGTCTTGCTAAAGAACAGATTCAACTGTTTGTCAAAGCAGCATCTTATTTTTTGGAGTCTCCCACATATACGAAGACAAAGTGTGTGACATAGCAAAGTCTCATTGCTTTGGCTTTTAAGGGGGAAGAATGTCCTTAGAGGATGGGTTATAAACTTCCAAGGGTAGTTTATGTGAACTTCAGAGACTACTTACTCTCTTCTGTTGTTTAAAACAACTTTTGAATGCAATGGTTGTTTAGCCTTACCATGTGATTTTTCTCTCTTCGTGGTGCAACTTGCTTGTGAAATGGGGATGTTTCTGCTCCTTTAAGGTGCATGTTCGAGGTCTGACTATAAAGTGAGAGGACTCTGATTTTTTAAAATATATGTATCTAATAAATATACTTGATTTGTATTTGTGAACAGGACACATCAGTCATTTACAATGGGGTGCCCCAGACGGGCATCACCAGGCCCACTGTGTCGCAGAGTGGTCACCTTACAGCAACACATCCACGGCTGTGCAAACCGAGTGCTGAAGTAGCCCTTGGGCTCTGCTGCCCAAGACCTACGTTTCACAGCACTTAGTTTTTATAGCACTTGCTTTCCGGCTCACCATTTCCCCCATGCCTGCCTTGCTGCTGCTGCTGGGGCTAGAGGCTGGGGTGAGGCAGCCCAATCTCAATGTCTGCTGCTGGGATGTCATCCCCTTCACTCCCAGCTCCTTTTTTGTTTCTTCCTTTCACTTTTTTCCCCGTTTTCCTGCTTTCTTTGCTACCAGCCATCTTTTTGCCAAGTGTGGTATAAAGCACGAGTCCCACAGAAGCGATTTCAAAGTACCAAGCACAGAACAAACAGATGGGAGTTTCATAGGTTATTTAATCTCATCAGCCTCCCTATCGAAACCCCACTTTGTTTTTTAAAATGGTAGCAGTGAACAAGCCCTCCTTAGCGTCACCTCTTGCTCGCTGTGTTCAGATGCCTCAAGACTGTTTCTGTATTTTTCTCCCTCCTATTGAGATGCTGTTATAAGCACTGCAATAAAACCTGACTCAGGTTTGTGGGTACCAAAATTTGAGCCCACCTGCTGTTTGCTTTGCAATGCTGCCTGAAATATCATTTTAATTTCATATTAGTTGCTTGCCAAAGAGGAAGCCTAATTACAGAGAGGAAAAGGAAATCCGTTAATGGCACTTTTCTTGAGGAACCCCGCGATACAAAAAGCAGCATGCATGCAAACACAGAAAGTGAGAGATGCTGAGCCCTACTGTGCCTGTCAGCTTGGCTTTTGCGTGCAGGGGAAAGAGAACAAAATTTACAAGGATGCTACTCTCTGAAGTGGTACATGGCGCTGCTGGTGAGCTTGGGAAGGAAACAAAGACAGCCATTCAAAATAACTGAAGAACAGCCGTGGTACTAAATAGATGTGCTAAGAAAATAAACCCATCAGATTTAGATTTTTAAAGAGTTCCAGGGTGAAATGAAATGTGATTTGCTTAAATACAAAAACCACTTTCAGAATAACAGCCCTTTCAGAATAAAAGAAATCTCACAAGAGATTAGAGCCCAGCATTTCAGCTCTCACAGACTTTGCTCCTTCCCTCCCCACTACGATGCTGAGTACAGCGTTTCATTAAGATTGTCAAATTAGACTTTTCAACAATTCAACATATTTTTGGGAGGTAATCTTCCATTTTTTATAATAGTATGCAAGTAGGAGAAAGGATGTGGAAAGCACCAGAAAGCTCTCCAGGTGTACCCACAGACTGCAAGGACCACCCATTTTGGGGGCTCCCATCGAGCCCATTTTTCCAGCTCAGCAAGCACTGGGGCTCACATGAACACGAACTATAGGCGCTTATTTAAGAATAACACTCACACCAATTTAAAACCCGTATCAAACTATTTATTTTGTGCATTCACCTTCCGCTCTGGCACATGCTAACATCAAGCACTTCTAACTGCTGAAGGGAGCATACAGCAATTGCTTCCATTACTTGCAGCTGATGGTCAGCTATTCAGCCCGCAATCCACCTCACTGGAATGACAACCATCAGGCTCCTTAATGACAAGCAGAAGTGCTTGATTTTCAGCGGCAGTGCTACATTATGGCATTAATTTGCTAGGAAATCACTTTAGAAGAGCATAAAGTGTGATGGATTCAAGTTGGAGACGGGGAGTACAATAAGTGCCCCAAAGGTACTTCTGAAGTGTGATGTTCCCGAGAAATTCTTTAACAAAGGAGACTGAAAATCACCTGTCTTCACATATCATAATTGGAGAAGTATGGAGATAGTCTACCAGGTCACTCAGCAGCGGATATTAAGCATTAACCTATTTCAAATGTTATGTGTATTTACTGACAGAAGCTGAGCAGGTCAAATGGGTTTCTGGCTCACAACAGAAGATGAAACAGTGCTTTGTTCTATCTATGACAAGCCACTCACATAAACTGGTGTATGTGCAAGGGTTAATGGGGTTATTTCGTTGTTGCCTCCTGTTTCTAAGGAGTTGTGTATTTTACCTCATGAAACAAAGCCCGAGTGAAATATATCAAGCTTTAAAACAAGGTGATAATGAACGAGGAGACTAGCACAGAGCACGTGGTTTGTGGTAGCAGAGAACAAGTCTAATAGAACAGACTTCTTGCATGTTGGGTTGACAAATTCATACCCTTGCTTAACATAGTACCTGACCGAGACATATTTCCTCTAATCAGTGAAAAAAGGCCAATGCTAGCCTGCATCAACAGGCTGCCCTCTCCTACTGAGCATGCCTCCTGTACACTTCTTACATTGTTCATGGTGTTGGCTGTAGATTTTTTACCATGAAAGGATTTCAGGGGGTTATTTCTGTAGGAAGCCCACCTGAACAGAAAGGTTAGGATTGGTCTAATGTAACCACGTTATCTCCTTTCAATTGATTTCCATGTTATTTCTGATTATATGTATATCCTGACACTCCCCTACATCTACCTCCCTGCCAGCAATCATTCATCCAGGATGGGATTTAAGTCATTCTTACTGCTGAGTTCAACCAGGTAAGTTAGGATAATATAGAAAACTTAAAAAAAAAAAAAAAATCCTCATCAGTTCTATCTTATTTTACTGTGAGGGTGAGGGGTTGTGGAGTCTCCTTCCTTGGAGGTCTTTAAGATCTGCCTGGACATGTTCCTACGCGACCTGGTCTAGGTTGACCTGCTTCTGCAGGGGAGTTGGACTAGATGATCTCTAAAGGTCTCTTCCAACCCTATCATTCTATGATTCTATGATTGTTGCTCTCTGCATTTCTCCACTCTTTGATTTAGACATGTCCAGTGGTTTATGTCATATAAAAGAACAGCCAGGCAACATCTATGAGCATAGAGGCAATCTACCTTGGGAGGTGGCAAGAAGTGAAAACCCACCAGAGAAAACTCCATCCTGCATCTAAGAGCAGATGGCTGCTTTCAGAAATCAAAAGTCTTTGTCAAAGTACTTCAGTTTGGCTTAAGAATTGTACATGGGCATCAGCTCTGTTCTGACCTCCATGAACATGATGCGGTTCTGGGGCGGAAAGCACTCTGCTGCAGCCTGCTTCCCTCAAACTAACATCGTGCTGGTGCTGCAGCACAAAGAAGGAGGCAGGAAGAGCTGAAATATGTGGCACCCATTACAAGGCCACTCTGGACAAGGTCGGTTTGAGCATGCTTTGCTCAAAAATCAAACATTTTCTATATTTTAAAGATAGAGGTAGCTGGTACCACTTCTGGACAACCTGTTCATTTTTGGTGTTTTGTCATTCATTACAATGTACCTAGGGCTGTTTTAGCATTGCTTACAAGGAGTCTAGCTTCTTTCCTGGTATGTACAGCACCTGTTACATAGAGAACACACATACTATATAGAGAAGGGAGCAGGACTACTCAGAGGCAAAGACCACAGACGTGACTGTCAGGCAGAACTTCTCACGGAACATGAAGAGGCTTTTTTTCCCACTATTTGCCACGGATTAGTAAAAGTTACTCGTTCCTTAACATTCACACAGCATGGAAACAGGCAGTGACTGCAAGGCTGACAGCACTGCCCTGCACTGTACAGCAAGGCAGAGGCTTGTGGCCAGACCCACACAGATATTTAGGGGCCTAACTTCTATTTCAGACTTCAGTGGGAGGCTGGTGCCTAAATAGGAGTTGAGCACCTGATTACCTTTGCAGGTCTGGGCTTGGGCAGAGGCATCCAGGAGGTGCTCCACATCCCAGCCTGCCCACAGGAACCTCAGCTCCGCTCCTCTCCAGCCGGCAGTTGATCAGTGGTGCGGTGCGACCCTGGTGTTGTGAAGTAGCCGTTCTCTGACTGGTGCCGGCCTGATTCACAACACCAGCTGCTGCACGGCACCCCAGGGGGTCCCCCAGCCAGGGGACCCCCTCACCATCGGCTCCTCCACGCTCTGCCCTCCTCTGGGGAGATCCATCTTCCATGCCACCGTGTCCTGGAAAGTAAGGTGACAAGGTTAAGTCCACTGATCCTGTGGGTTACATACCCCTGCTTATTTAAAATATTAAAGTGTGAAGGGTGTATGTCTCCAAGAAAAAAAGAAGTGGCAAAATGGTTCTGCACTCAAGATCTGCCGGGCTTTGCAGAGGCAGGCACTGCAGCATGATACTGGTAACATGTACAGCTCTGCTCCTGCTGTTCATTTCCTGTGTGTATCTCAGGAGGGATGGAGGCTCACAGGCAGAAGAAATAAGCCAGAAACTCTGCCAAACACTGAGAGACCTGTGAGAAACAGGCTGCATTTTCACAGATCCCAGGGCAGTGTCAGGACAGGAGTTCCCAGGGACTGCGTGGCTTCCCAAGCGTGATGCCACCATCAACCCTAATGCCTGCAACCCCCTGCTCCCCCAAGGTGGGTCATGTGGTCCATTTCCAGAAGCTGCACAGTGTGTTGGCACTCAGGAAGGTGCCACAGAAGTCCCACTGAGACTTGTGAATGTCCCAGTCCGCAGGCCCTTTGTTCCTCTTCAAGGTGCCCTTCTCTCAGGATTTCACAGAAGCTGACACAACCCACTGTTGACTAGGAAAGCTGATCTTCTTTAAAAACCACAGTTTTGGGGTCTGAGTTATGGGGTCTGGGACTTCTATATTGCTCAAGGGAAGAAGAAATCTTGCCTGCCTGTGCAGGCCGCCCATGGCATCGCAGTCTGCATGCAGTATGTGTCTCTGGCAGCACGCGAGCTCAGCCCTGCAATGCTGCAGCACTACAGGAATGACCTGGGGGAGAGCACAGGTCCACGGGGTCCTGCAGCTTTTCAAGTAGACAGAAAAAGTTGGAAACAGAAATACACTTCTCCCCAGTTTGCCTGAAAATGCTACAGTGGTGGTATGACTGAATCGTTTGACATGGTTGGGCTCTTCTGAAGGGGTTACCAAGAGCTCCTATTGGCACACGTGAAAGCCAAGCAAATGATGAACTTCATTCTGTATTAGACTTTCTCCTGCAAGCAAAACCCAGAAGAAAGCAGTTTCTGTGAATCAGCTCAGGGCTATCCCTGGGATGAGGACCATTTCAAGAGTCCTTAATGGGTTAGATGGGGGGCAGAACTTCCAAGCCTGTTCATGAAGGAAGCATTCCACCCATCCATGCCCACTGCCCGATTTAATCCAAATGACACTTCACACGTTGGCTTTCCCCAGTGCAGAAGGGAGATGTGGTCACGTTTAGTCCCCAGACAGAAGAGCAATGAACATATGCACTAACAGGAGATATCCCAGAGAGACAGGTTGTGCAATTTACTTGCTGTAGGAAACGGAGCTACGTTTCTTGATACCCGTGCCTGTGTGCACACCTTGTCTCAGTTGTGTTGTACTAACAGAACTGTTATTTAAAGAGCAGTTTCTGCAATTTTAACATGCTGAAAAACCCCAATGTATTTATATTTTATGCGTATCTATTATTCAGCCTTCAACCCTGAGAGGAAGAGACTGAAAGCTGAATTTGTGTTGTGGCTTGTGCTGATCAATGGTGACATGATAATGCCAGATGAAGGTGAATCCTTTCCCCTGAGCAGATCTTTCAACGCATGTGGTGGCACCGAGCGCACTTGATAAAGCACATTGTGTCACACACAGAGTCATGCCAAATACTTTCTGTACGTTCTCTGTTCCCTGGGAACACTAAAGTCTGCCACTAGTACTGTGGGTGGGAAAAGAAAAACAAATTATATGAGCCTTTTTCAAGGTTCTTTAAATCCTTCTGAAACCTCTCATGCAATCTGCACTGAAGTATATCAAACTGCTTAAAAAACCAAACAGGCTACTGTATATGTGTTGCTTGCTCCCTGAAGAAGCCAATTTGAAAGCCTTTTCAAGTAAAAACCAGTATTATATGTTGTACAAGTGCAAAATGAACGCTTAATCTAAGACTTTCTCTCTCTCTCTCCTTAATGTACCAGACAGGGAGGTTTGTTCTCTACTTCTTTACCCTCATGGTCAAAAGCCTAATGTAGTCTTACAGTACATCCAAGATGAAATGTTAATCTTCTTCCATTTTTACTTAGGATGATTTTATCCACTCATCTATTGGCAATAAGTTTAATGTTCTTTAATGCCATGTGGTTTGAAAGCTTTCTTATGATTTCAGCTAGGTCACTCATATATAAGTGTACAATCTCTTAACCATCTGAGTAACCAGCAGCTCAGGAACTGCATTCCCCCACACCAGGCGGCTGGGTTTAGAAGCCCTGAGGAAAACCACCAAACCCAAATATTTATGCTGGGATGACAGCAGAGCATTAGGAGAAGACTCATTTCCTATAAAAAGGAAAATAAACTTCTCAGTTTGGGGGGCAAAAACCCCAACACAAAAACCCCTCAGTAAGACAGATAATCTTGCTTTGGAATTAGCTTTAAAAAAAAAAACAACATATATATTTAGAAACAGGAAAGTGTAACACGAAACTGAGCCAACATGGTGGGGTTTGTAGCTGAGTTTCCGGGCGGTGAGCAGCACCCGGGCGCGGGATCAGCACAGGACTTGGGACATCAAGTGCAACCCTACCCTGCGAGATTATTAACGCTCTTAATATCCCATGCAAATAGATTTCCTTGCCTTGGTCACAGCAGTCTATTAATTCAGCCCCTCTTGTCTGGTACATCTTTATCCTCCGCAGGTTAATCCTGCCAAATTCCTTTGCTGTAATACATGTCACACAGCACATAATATCCAACAATGCAATTTTGCTAATCCTGTTTTATCAGCTTTGTTGCCCTGTCTGGTCAATCCAATAGTGAAAAACTGCACATAAGGTTTTTGCCAAGATCTCCCCTTCTTTTGCCCCCCTCCCCCTCTTTTGTATGGTTTCAATTAAATGGTTTGAGAGCAGAACATAGCATTTGGATATCCGCCAATGTCCTTCAGAAGCAGAATGTCAAGGCACTTAATTATATAGGTCTCCCAATTCTTTCAGGCTCCCAACCTACCCAGTCAGCTGAATTTACTAAATGCAAGTGTAAAAAATTAGCCCAAATCTCTCTTTAAAACACTCTCCACGCATTAAGGACTTGAAGATAGCTGAATAGCAATATATTTATCGCCCATTATCTTACTGAAAGATTAAACAAATGAGTAAAGACTGTCTCATTAACAGTTCTTTGTTGTCTTGTTTACTGTTTAGTGGACTCATTAACATTAATTATTAGAAGAGGAACATCAATTATTGCAATAACCTTTGTCAAGCCTAGCAAACTGACTGCTGAACAGCAAACATTTATCAAGTGGGATCTGCACGGACAGAAAGGAAAAAGGAAAGACCCTCGAAAGCTGTGAGGCAGCAGAGACCCAACATTGCTTGTTAATTCTGGCAGCAGCAGAGCATCCTGCTCGAGACCTCTAGACAGAGAATAAAAGGAGGAATAAATGCAGGGCTGAACTCCACGAGACTGGCTTACCCAGCCCTAAGTGGCAAGATGTGAACAAAGGGATCCCTACTTCCTCCGGCGCTCGCCAGGCTGTATTTATTACACTAATTACTGTAACGCGTGGCGCAGCCCATTCTCCCCCTCAACATCAGCGCGGTGCATATGCTCATAGAAACACAACGCAGACGGCGGCCTTGGTTTCAGGATTCTCTGTCAACACGCTGCGAGAGCTGACTGCTTTACTGCCTCAGGTGAAGGGCATTTGTATGCTCTTACAATATATTATGGCTTGGGCTTCCCCTGCCTCCACCCTCTGATTTCTTTTTCCTTTTGAGAAATCCAGTCCCAGGTGGAGATATTCTCCTCTGCCTGAGAAGAGACTCAATGTTGTATCAGTATTTTAAACACATCGTATATTTTGGCAGCTCTTAAACATCAGCAGTAGCACATCCATTATTTACAATACCGCAAGGAGGAAGGCTGAGTCACTGAGCTGCATCAGTCACCTCTGACACCATGTCTCAGCCTAGATACAAGTGCCAGCCTGCGCCCAAGAACAAAATGAACCTTTTCAGCAGGACTCTGAGCCAAATCCAGGGCTCCTAAGATTCTATTTGTATACAAATAGAAAGAAGTGCAGCCCTTCTTGCAGATGCTAGCTGTGAGCTGAATATGCAGACCGCTCCTCAAGCCAGCTAGGCTTTAAACAAAAACCCCTGCTAATTTCTGCTAAAAATGCCCTGCGAGGGCCACCCTGTGCTCAGCATCACCTGGAGCTGTGCTCCTCCAGCCCGGGCCACCATCACCTTCCTTTTGCAGTGCACCCTTTGTAGTGCACCAGCTCTGCCCAGAGCTCCCTGCTAATTAAAATGGGAAACAATTCAGTTATTTGCTAAATGAGCAATTCTGGCCCTACAGCCTCCTGGCCCAAGAGAGGTCCACAGAGATGGTGTAGCTTGTTACCTCGGCATGAATTTGTGCTGACAGGACAGTCCATCCGTCTTCACGTCCTTAGACAGCCGTGCTTACCTAGCAGAATGCAAACATCTCTGAACTTTGCTTACTGGATAAAAGGAAGCATTAGCTTCCGATTGCATTTCCTCCTACAAGATCAATCATACATATGGGCTAGACACAGCATCCCCATGTTTGTAATTAATCTCATAGAAGAACATCTCCTCTCAGTCGATAGCGTATTTGTTTCCAGCCTTCCTGCAACAGAGGGAGTGGAAGAAGAAAATAAAAGCTGGTAGCAGAACAATAATCAGATGATCCCTTAATAAAGGGCTGCTACGTGCTTTATATGCACAGCAAGATGCTTTTTTAGTGAGCTGATTCTCTGTTGGAAAAATCATGTTGTAATCAATGTTGATCATTAACCTTGGAGATTTCAGGATTGCTTTTAGATGTCCTGATAGAATCCTACAGAATTAGATGGAGGGACTTTGTTTCATCATGGTGAAACTCAAAATAATTTTCTGTTTTTTGTGGTTTGTGGCCTTTTTCACCTCTGATTATTTCACAAAAATGTATGCACTTCAAAATAATCTTCCAGATTATTTACACGCATCTCTTGCCCTGTGGTACCGACTGCAGACTACAGAACTGAACACCACAGTTTGTACACTGCCCTGTTTGCACACAGGAGACTCCTTCCCATCAACACATCTCTTCATGAAGGATGTCTCCTTCATATTTTCCTTATTGTGTATGGGAATGTTTAAAATCCAGACTAAGGACACAGTTGTTAAAAAACAAGCCCATGCCCCCCCAACACAACCTGCTAGATCATCTACGAAGAATGATTTCTTGCCTTTTCAGAGAAAGAGGTTATTGCCCTTCTGAGTTTGAGACTCAAACTGAGTTTGAGACTCAAACTCGGTGAGCAGAGGGGCACAGAGTGCTTAAAAAAAAAAGGAAGTCAGTGCCCTTCAGCAGCTCCTAGCACCCAGGCCTGACTCTTGCTACTGTTTTATACCTGTCCATTTCATTGCACAAAATGCATTGAGCTCACTGACATTAGGCCTGCGTACTCTTTGTAATAAGAAAATGGTTTCCAAGATACATTTAGATGAAATGTACACTTCTGATAGGAACCCTACTAGAGCTCAAGGTGTCACTGCTCATGTTATGATACAAATATTTTCTTGCTGAATGCAATATTGAGACAAGTCAGAGTCTTTCCCCCATTATGTAAGTAGGTGCAGGACAAAGCTGCTACCATTGATGACAGAGTTCCCTCTGTGGTATTTCACACAACTTGTTTTAAAGGCCTGAATATTAAGGTCTAATGTTTCTTTGATCAATATTCAGAAGTATTGAATTCGATATGTATGAGAGGAGTAAAAAAAAGCCCATACATTTTAAGAAAACGATTTACAGCAATAGAGAATGCCACAAGTAAAAGATCACTTTAAAATAAAACACTGGCCCCGCTTCATCTTCCTGATGGCCAACACTACAGTCACATCAGCAGGGCCTGGGAAGACCTGGAGTGTCCTTCTTCCCACCAGCATCCCACTGCTGGAACAGGGAACAATGTAGTCCTTGCCATATGCTCTGCAGTGGCTCAGTCTCACTGGGGACAGAGCCTGGTCGTTTTCACTTTTTACTGTTCCTTTTTAATTTAAACATCTTTATATTGAGAAAAATTAAAGCGTTGCCTCCGAGGAAAAAGGATCTCAAATACGCACAAAACACTTAAGGGTAACGTTTTCTTTCAGTGTACTTAAATAATTAAGCCTTTGCTTAGATACATAGGTGATTCTCATAAAGAACTGGATGCCAACGCCTCCATTTTAGAAACCCTTTATCAGAAAGTACTCACATCTATGCGATAATGAGCTGGCTTTCATCTGAGGAAATCTATGGTCCATTACGAGATTGCCTGTTCATTGTTTAGAGGAACTACTAGCAAAACCAACACTGGTTTAAATGTTTCTGCCTCCTTCCACCTGCTCTCTGCCTGACAGAGGAAAACTCTGTGGACCAATGCTGCTGGCACTGGATCTGAAATGACAGACACTTCAGGAAGAGCATTCGGGCACCCTTGCCTCCTTCCTCTGTCTTGGCCACAGTGGAGGGCATCCTCTCTCACCACTGGCACAGAGGTTTCCACAGCTGTGAGGTGAGCAGAGGCTCAGATGCCTGCCTTGTTCTTTGAGTGTCTCCTCTCTGCTCCTTTTTAATCACAGAAGTCCCTGATAAAAAGCGTAAAGGTGCAGCAATGCAGCTGGAAGCACCTCACCTCCCCCACCTTCTGCAACCCAGCACTACTGAGCCCGATCCTCAGCAGTGGAGGAGGGAGCTGCTCCCTGCTGTACTCAGCCCCTGCTTTTTGCCAGGCCCAGGGTCTAAAAACAATAATCCAAGCTGCAGCCTCTTTTTAAGAGATGCTGTTTGCAAACACTGAGGGCTAAAATTAAGGCACTGTTAAAGCGTTCAGTATTTGATAAGGTGCAGAGATGATACGGTATGTCCTTAAGACACCAGCAATAAGTGTCTGACCAAAGGGCAAACGGTTAGCCCTGGGCCAGGTACTGAGTGTTAACCTACGCTTTCTCTCTGTGCTTGTTTTAACAGGGGACTTCAAGATATTTGGCTGACTTGGAATTTTTGATGCCTCGCCAATTGCCTTCAGGCTGCAGATCTTAGAAGATGAGATTTTCCTGTGGCATTTGACTTTTCTGGCTGAGACCCAGAGAGCTGAGAGAAGTAGACAGAATGGAGGTGAAAGTAAACCATTAAAAATTGTATTACACTCACTGCACATTTTAAGTGAAACTCGTGTAGAGTGCAAAAGGAAGGGAATTTTTCTATTATTTCCTTCATATCGGTGCGGCCATCACTGTCCTTTCTTCCTCTGTGTGTACTGCTCTCAAGTCTGGAAGACCAATAAAAGCAAAGTATTCATCAGGCTGCACTTACTTTCTCAGTCTTGATGACTGAAGTGAGAGTCCTTCTCATCTCTCTTACATAACAGAAGAGCAATATTCACGCTTGTTCCTACCTGCTGCCCTCAGCCAAAAGGCACAGGTCCCTTCAGCTCTTGCCTACCATAATCACAGTCCAGGGACAAGGAGAGCTAATATAACATGATATTCAGGTTAACAGAAGGTCTAGTAAAGCTGTAAGGATTTCAGATTTTATTCAGCATCATCCTCTCCTAAAGGAATACTGTTACATCCACGGTGGATAGGAATGATGTTCAGCATTTGAGACAGGACCTCAGAGATCAGCAAGGATGTTGTTGGTCAGGATGGAGAGGCACTGGTAGAGTTTAGTTGGCAAGGTTTGCACAAGGTACTATTTCTCCCTCCAGTCAGAGATATCAGCTGTACATTACCATATGAGCAAGAAAACAATGTATATGCATCAAAATATATAAATGAGAAATTCAGGTCTATGAACTTACACACAGCCTTTTTAGCAAAGAGGATTAGACACGGTTGAGACTTACATGGATAAAAGATGGAAAGCGTGTCCTTTACACAAATTACTCTGAGATCAGAAATATCAGAAAAGTTGGTCAGGGCTCTAACAATGTTCCTTCTTAGGGAAAAAAGACCCCAAACTCCATCAGTTTCTATCTGCAGTTTGTTATGCTTCTTTCACAAGTAGCTACCCTTCTGTTCCCAGACCTCTGGAGGCTGGAGACACACATTTCTCAAAGCAGACAGGAAGACAATTAGCAGAATTATTCAGTTCTGCTGAAGACAGATAAAAAACACAATCAGCATAAGAATTCAAAATTATATCCCTAATGAAATGCAGTTTCCGGTCCCAGAAACTGGTCCCCATTTTTTCCTAAAAAAAATCCAACCAACCCCAAAACCCACTGAAAAAAATCCTCAAAACAAACCCTCCCCAAACAGATAAAAAAAACCAGCCCAAAGCAACTCTTAAGGGTATGTGAAAGCTTCCCTTTCCTGCTTTGCATAGACCACACTGCAACCTACCTTAGTGCAAGCCAGCTGCACAAAGCCTTCCTCTCTTTTATTACCAAACCAGTGAAAAATCATGAATCAAAGTGCAAATACTTCAGAGATTTCTCGCTAAAGCTGCAGACTTGACAAAGAATCACATATGGTCAGTCGTACCACAAACGCGAAGCCACAGTACTAAATCCAGCTGGTCTCCTTTATCACAACAGGATGCGCCTGTCTAGCAGTAGTCACTGAAAGAACAAGTAATCTAGGATCTGAAAGATTAGAAGTTGGAAGGAGGCACGTTTGAGGATTTCAGCCTAATTAATAGCAATAGATTTTATTACCCTCTGCCTCTAGTTTTGCTCTTCGTTCTTCTTCAGACTAGCTCTCCATCAATGAACAGAAGAATAAGAAGAAGAGAGCTTAATTAAGTATTTTTTTGTTGGGGGGGGGAGGGAATCTCACCCTACAACAAAAAAAATCCCCAAGGCCACCATGTATTTGGGATTCTTACTATACAACATTCACATCTCTATGAGGGTGTGTATTATCATGGTACTGAGCTGTTTAATGCAAACAAGCACAAGTATCTGAAGATGAGAATCTGTACGTAAAGACAGAGCTGACAAAACATACATGTGCAAATAGGATGCCTGGGAATGAAGCTAAGCTCAGCCTATTTGCACAAATAAGGTAGGTTTTTTATTTTCTCCTTTCCCAGCAGAGCTGACAATAAAACTGCTCCTGTCATCATCACAGCCTTCTGCAATGTTAACATTGAATTTTCCACCGCATGTGCATGTGTGCAGGCAGCTTTTGTTAACGTTTGTCTACAGAATTACCATAGGTGTCTTTCTTTGTGCACTGGCTTGTGTGATAGCAGTTTAAAAGACAAAACCAAGCCCTGCTTTTAATATAGTGTTATCAGAGGCATCTCCCCTGGGGATGTGTTAGGGCCATCTAGCAGACACCTAGATGAGATACGCGCTTCTTTGGAGAGATAGCGCCACAAAGCATTTGAGAGAAAGAATAGATGCCTGGCTAATAGATGCGCATAATTACTAATCTTCGATGCTCCTTAATGGGAGATTTTGACAGGCAGTTTTGAGAGGTATCATAAAGACATGCAATAGTGCTGCTGAGTTTGTGACTCGTTCCCTTGGAATCCTCCAAGCTTAACTTTCATTATAATTTTTTTCTTTCACCTTCAACAACTATTTGGAGATCCCAGCCAATTGCTGCCCTTCCCTCCCGAAGAAGCATGTCAGAACAGAAATGTGCATTCAGATTTCCTGCATCTGCATGCGTGGGGCACAAGTGCTGCATCACAAGTGAGCAGCTTGCGGTGGAGGAGAACATCGTTCCTCCTGTGAAAGAGGTTAATGTAAAGTGGGAACTACAGAAATGAAATTGAGTTGCCTGTATGGAAAGCCAATTCCTACCCAGGGTGGACAACGTAAGGGGAGACGAGGTGCTGCCATGGGAATGTATCTCGGGGGGCCAATTTTCGTAACTGAAAGTATTGGGGACTGTATTTTGCTCTAAATATCAGAGCTGCAAAACCATATGTACCAACTGGGTGTAATGGAAAAGACCTGAAACTGAGAGGTACCTGGCCGTGTTTCCCTGTGCCTTTCCCCCACGTCTCTGCACACCAGCGCAGCTGAGGGCAAGATTTCCCATTCTTGCTCTTCCTGTCCAGGAGAGGCAGGGTGGCCTGATTCACCGCTCAAGGCAGGGTGGCCTGATTCACCGCTCAGCTAGCTTTGCTCCAGTGATTTCAGGGGATGGCCTAGATGTGCTGCAAGGAATTAACTCCTCAGTATCCTTTCCGCACCCGCTGTTCTGTCATGAAAAGGAATACTGAAAGAAACCACTACAACGACACATCTTGCTGAGAGACTGCAGGAATGATGGGCACAAAGCACAGAAAGTCCATGCTCCACTTGCAGACTGTTTTGAGTACTTTAAAGCAGCATACGTTTGGCTTGTGTCCCTGGCTTTTCTTTGCATTTCCATCACACCTGGCCACCCTTGCAGGAGGTGATCGCTCTTGCTCAAATCACTCATTTCCCTCACTATCCATCCCAACATCAAAGTATCCCAGTGCTTTGAACTAGCAACCCAAAAGCTCCTGTCTTAACCAAGCAAAAAATTACTTTGAAAAACCAGTTAAAGCGGACTATTCTTGAAGGTGAAACAGAGGCGTTGAGATTCGAGGGCACTCTCCCAACCACACTTCACAATGAAAAAGGCCACTGACTGTCTGTGGTACATCGGGAGCCCTGTCATGCACCACAAACATATTTTGAAAGGTTTTATGAACGAATCCAAAGGAGGTTATTAAATTCATCATTCTGTATTTGGAAGGCATGAAAAATATGTTGCAAATCGGTTAAGTAAATAGAAGTTTAACTGTAAATAATAAAACTACATAAATAATACAAGAATGATGACTAGATTGCTGTATTTTGAGTGGCTCTGAGGCAGACGTGAAACAGGTGGTAATTATTTGCTACAGAGTAACTGCAATTTACTGGAATTAACTGCATAATACATTTTGGCCACAAATCCTTGTATTAACACAATGTTTTCTGAACTTCTTTTGGGGGAAAATAAAATAGGAGCGTATCAAATTGCATTGTATCATGCCACATTTTTTTTTTATCCACAATAAAATACAAACACTCAGACAGACTTCTGAGGTCAGGCAAGATGCCAGGGTGGCACAGACCAGGAGCTTCAGACTGAAAATGAGTATTGGTTCCATGCAAGAGCTCCCTTCCTGCTGCTTTCATCCCGAATGCCAGTGAGAAGGACCACGCCACGTCTCCTCCTGCTGCGCCCAGAAATTTCACGCCAGGCATCTCTGTGGCCCCATGCACTTGCAGGATAACCTCTGTGGCTCTGTTCCTCAGTCATGGACATATCTACTACATCTCTCCTGGTTACAGGCACGTAAACTAATTACGACAATGTTCCAGTGGAAACTTCCTCTTTGATTTGGCATGCTATTCTTTCAGCATGCAATGATGAAAAATCTTCATTTGCTTCAAACGAGCCTCTTAGCTGTTCTAATAAATTAAACTGCCAAACCCAAGAAAAGCAGTGCCTGCAACTCCACGAGCAAAAAAAGCATTAAGCAAGAAATATTAAAACTACCGTGCAAGGCATGTATTTGCTATATTTAGCTTTCTACCCTACAGGATGATAATCTTAAAGTGGAAGGAAAAAAGGTGCTGAATCACTGCACCTAAAAAAAAGAAAGTATTCTTCTTCAAGCAAAATGTGCCATCCATGTAAAACCAAATCCAAGCGCTTTTTGCCCTACATTAGAATACTTATTGAACTGCAAGAGATTAAGGAATACCTGAGACCTTCCTGAATGCATGGTTCAGAGGAGCAGGGAATTAAATCAGAATTCACATACTCAGAAGCTGGTATTCAAATTGTTTTGCAGGGGGAGCACTCTATCTGTTTGGATAACCCAACGTGCCGTGACCGCTTCGGAACACATGCATTGCATGAATATCGCACCCCGGACTGCCTACCTGACTCGGGAACAGGGGCAGCACAACTGCCTTCGGCGATGCTATTCACACACGTTGGATTTAATCCTGCAAATCCTTCATCCGGAGGTGATGCTGAGGAAATTGTAGAGAAGACAAAAAAACCCCTACAAACCCATACAAATGCAGATCCTCACCTTCATTTGCAAAAGTCTCGTGTATGAAACTTGTCAAACGCACGGGCAGCGCGCAGAAACAGAGCAAGCCTCTAAAAACGCAGGCAAATGCCATGTTTTTGAAGGCATTAGTTTCAAACAGGGGGCATATTTTGGTCAGAATTACATTTAGGGGAAACTACACGTTATCAGGTTCCTACCTTACTCGAATACATGGTGCAATGGTACCCAACTGTGATTTCCACCAATGGTGACAATGATATCTTTTTTAAAGGAGTATCTTTTTTTTCCCTCAACAAGCTTTGCAGATGAGTATATGAAAAAAAAAAAAAACACACTTGAATTAAGCAGATGCTTATGACATTCCTCCTGGCAATATAATGTGATTTATTGAGTTATACTGCAGTCTTCAGCTTTTTAACCAGATTAAGGCTGAAAGGAAGCCGGCAACTAAAACATTATTTTTCCATTTTTATTTATATTATATTCAGTTACGTTATATTTTTAGTTAAATAAACTTGTGGAAGAGTACAGAAGCTACAAGACCTAATGGCCCGGATACGTAATTAATCAGATCTGAAAAGCAAGGACCATTTATCTACATAAAACAAATAGACTCTATTCTATTAAGCTAACCCATTCAAATCACAAACCTGACTGCTGCTAGTGAGAATATTTTGCTTGGCAAAGGTCCTAAAGGTTCTAAAATTATATATGCTATTTTTATTTCCTCCTTGGATTGGATTAGTTACCAAGCAACTGAAGGGTTCAGTTCTGTTGGTTAACAGACATACTGTATTTCATAAATTTGGTTACTGTATAGGACATAAGTGCCTGTGAGGAAAAGGTATCTTTTGGAGGCTATTTGCTTGCAAATAGTTCTGTACAATCATGTGTCCTGGCTTACATTTTCAATGCACCTAATTACTATTTGGGCTGTAAGTTTTTAACTATGTGGTATTTTTAAGAAAAGAGGGATCTCTAAGTCAGTGTCCTCCTAGACAAGGGGATTTGATCACCTTTCCTTTCCTAAAGAAGCTACTAAGGAGTCGGTTATATAATAAGTGTAATGATTGCTCTTCTGTGCATTAAACAGAAATAGGACACTGCTTAATAAAACAGGGCAAAAAGTGTCAAGGAAGATGATGCCCTAAAATAGCTCTCACTCCTGAACATGGACAAGAATTCTAGCACAAAGGCAGAATACCGGTAACATCCTTTAAGGCACATCCTAATCTTTAGCTGATCTGTTGCTATCACTTTAAGTATGTATGTTCTTTGTATGGCCATACTAGGTAGGAAAAAATACTTCAAGCCTCTCAGGGCTGGGAAGTGTGCTGCTTACTGTTGCTGAAGCCTTGTAAAAGCTACACTGTGTGCTAAGCCGTTTAACTTCACAAACTAACTGCCGAGCTCACCTTAAATAGTGTAAAAACGTGGAGCTGATGGGTGGTTTGATGGCTGATTCCTTTGGCTTGGGTGTTTCTTTGTAATTTCTGCATGGATGGGGTGGCATGGCTGTGGCTCACAGTGGTGCTAGGCAGAGCCCAGGGATCCTTCTGGGCTGGATGTGAAGAGCACACACTTGTGTAACCAGCTGCCACATCAAGCATCTTCCCTGCTCAAGTGCAGCTAGGTCAGGTTAACTGCCTTCCTTTCCAGCCTACAAGAAAAAAAAGAAAAACAAGTCCCTGTTAAAGCTGGCAAGGCAATTTTAAGCTCAGGATGAACCAAACACCTAACTCTGCTTGCTTAGTTGTAGTGCAGTGAGGAAAAGCCAGGCTGAAGCGAAGGGGTTGCCTGTCAGGGCTTCTCTTCCCTGTGCAAATCCCTAGGAAATACCCTGTGAGCAGGGACAAAGAGAGATGCTCGAGTGCATATCAATCCCACAGCTGCCTGTGCCACCCGTTTCTTCTAGGCAATGTGTTTAAGCTCATACCCATAAATAGACACTACTGGATGATGATAGAAGTAATTGGAAATGCTTAAAGCAGCTACTCCATAAATCATTGGCATTCACTGGGTTCCACCTGGGCCCTCGCTGTGCTCTCCTACCTCTGCTCGCTTTGACAGGCAGAGTGCAAAATGGGTCACTTTCTGCTCCCTTGAATATTTTATCACTAAAAGGCAAAAAACAAAAGGTCGGTGTTCAAAGAGATTCCTTGTCCGCAGCTTTGCGCAACTTCAGCAGTCTGGGTAATCTCAGGAGCAGACCTTTCAAGATGCACACAAGACCCCTGACAAAATAGCTGCCCCGATGTCACAGTGCTTTCTCCTGTGTGGGTCTTTGCTGTCTCAAGGCTAACATGCACACACACACACCCCCCCCACGCACATCTACTTGTAGGTGCTAAAGCTGACCCACAGCATGTAGTGCACTATTCTGGAAACTACTTCAGGCAATTCAGCTGCTTTTTTTCAACCAGTCTATTCCTCAAGTATCCTTCTGCTACAAGTTTTAAATAAAACAACACTTACAACAACTAGTAGTGATGCTTAAATAATGTCTACATAGGTACCACGCCACTGACGGCAAGACAAAAAGAGCCTACCTTCTCGCAAACTCACCAGCAGCACATTCACACTCAAATCTGCTCACTTAGGAACCCACAACCTCTGCACAAAGAGAAGACTGTGACCTTAAAACTCACAAATAAGCCATTTCAAAATCAAAGGGAAGGGAGAAAATCCATAGCTGTGATGCCTCCCACCTCTGTTCTCTGTCCAGATGCAAGGAGAGTTCAATTTTGATTGCTTCTGTGGTCCGATTTAAGCCTGAAGCGGGCAGGGCTGTACCAGTGACAGCCAACACTACAAATGCTGTCAGAAGAAATGATGTCTTTTTTTTTTTTTTTTTCCAACAAGGTACTGCACTGCAAGATAGACTGCTGCTTGACCCAAAATAAACACACTTTGTGCACATTTGGGTACAGAGCACATGTAATTTAAATTCTGGAAACGTCTCGGCTTTTCCACCATGAATTCTCGAGGGACTGTCCTGAGTCAGCTGGGAAGGGGACAGCAGACAACAGAAAGATGCTACAGAGTTGATGCTGGAGAAGAAGGATGACCAGTGTCTCAGCATCTGCTAAACCACTCTAGTCATTTTCAAGGATATTTAAATACTGGTGTTGAATAATGACAGGAATAAAATGTACTGGAAAACAGGAAACATTTAAAAATCAATGGGGAAAGTATGAGATGCAGATCTGCAGTTCCAGTAAAGTCAGCATTGCTAGCAGATATCCTCTGCTGTGAAATCTCAGAAGCAAGCCTGTGCCCTCACACAAAGCAATGCACAAAGCCAGTCGGCAGTGCACTTTTTTGTAGCCACCTTCTCTTGCTTCACCAAACCCTTGCTGTAATGTGCACTAACACAGCAGTTCCACCAAAAGCATAATGGCCAAGCACAGTTAGCATGATTGCAGGTACAGGAACAGTTAGACGCGAAAATTAACACCAGAACCAATGCTTTATCACCAGAATTGCTACTTTGCAAACAAACTGTTGTTCCATCTCTTATAAACCTACAAGCACATCACAGGAAAGACTTTCAAGAGATCCCTCTTACTGGACGTAATCCTGCAAGATCTCTGAGCAAGGCTGGCTAGGAGGCCTTCAACTTTGGCATGCGCACAGTCCTCCTGACTTTAGCAGGGCTGCTCACATCCTACTTGATCCACAGCTCAGTTTTGAAAAACTTCTGATTTTGAAAACCAGAAATGAGTAAGAAGGTTGAACCTTACTTTCAAAGTAAGGGACTAATAGAAGAGCCTCCCTGAGCACGAACACTTCTAGATCTTTCATTTATTTCCAAATCTTCCATTTATTTTCAAGTATGTCTACACTTCTGCAGACTGCTCCTGTGGAGTGCTACGTGCCAGTGACTGTCAAGACTTCCCTGCAGTGGGGTATCATTGCCTGTTTCCCTGCAGCAATTGCATCCTTGCAGCTCTAGCTCTAGTAACACTCATACTGCACTATACAGGAACTTTTTTTTTTTATTATTTTCATGTGAAAACATTCCCTAAACCACACCCATGCAAGGCCAGGCTGCTGACTTAAATGAGAGTACTTGCAGGTTTGCAAAATCAGGTCACAGTGAAGAAAAACCTCATAATATTCCTGTTTTGTAATGCCTGAAGAAGGTAGGTGTGGGAGAGATGGGGTTTCTTTTCTGGGAAAAGAATACACAGCGAAAGTCAAGGAAAGGAAAGGAAAGGAAAACGAAGCCTTGCTTCTGAGTTGAGACAAACTGTTGTCTCACTGGCACAAGTAAATTAAAGGTGAAAGCTTTGTCAGGAGCTGTGCTCTGTGGAAGACAGCTAGAGAAGAAGAATTTAAGATTTCTGGGACAGGAAGAGTCACAAGAGATGAACATTGCATGATTTAATTATCCAACTGGAGGGATAAATTAAGCTTTTGGCTTGGAGCTGCATATAAAGAGAGCAATTAGACTTCTCTTTAAGAAAATTAGCATAAGGTTTAAGAAGGGAGTCATAGTTTAAAACACTAGTATGAAATTGTTACTTACACGCAATGGTAATAGATCTGTACTCTCCGTTGTTTTATAACGGTATTCCTTTGCCAAAGCCAAAAGCCTTTGTGCTGGTTTGCACTGTTAGGAGACCTGCCCCAAAGAGCCCATTTTCAGTAAGGACACAGCCTCCACCTTTCACTGAAGTTTTCTCCATTTCCAAACCTGCAGTGCTGCTATGTATCTTGGATATGTATTATTCATAGATTATTAATCCCCTTAAAATCTGTATGTGCTGTGAATCTGCTCTTGAAATGGGCTCTGCATATATGCATACACGCTTAGCTTTTGTTCAAGTTCTCGTGACAGACTCTTGTATAATAAATAGTACACTGGATGAGGATGTGCATGCATATATATCTCTATGTATCTATACATCTATCTATACCTGTACCTTTACTCTCCAGGCTCTGCTAGCATTACATTAATTCTGATGAGAGGAAGTGCTAAACTTTCAAAAAAACACCCCAAACATCTCCATCAAGCTTCAGATTTTTCAAGAGGGCAAATGAGTCCTTTGACTGAAATAAAACCCTGCCCATCTATTCTAGCTAAATCATTAGAAAAATACTTAGTAATAGACTTCAGGTTTAAATTAAGTGATTTTCCAGATCAAGAATGATGTTATTCTCTGTACTGTGCACCAACTTCAACGAAATATGCCCTTTGTTTGGAAACATACAAAAAATTATTAAGAGAGACCTCATCAGCTCAGAGGGGAGTACTTTTGACCCTGTGTAAGATTTTGTTACAGTATCCTTATTTGAACAAGTAACAATTCTGAGGAAGTCAATGTTTGCTCTGCTATCCTATTTCTATCTAGCAGCACTTTCCAGAGTGGAGAAATTGCTCTATCATGCGTGCAGAAGCACTTGGCTTGCACATAAAAAGTCCCCGGAGGGTTAAAAAAAACACAATACTTTTTGAAACCCTATCAACATGCACACAAATTGCCCACTAAAGAACTGGCTAGTATAAATTTGAATGCATTTAATACCCAAGTGAGGAACAAGACAGTAACTCTGAAGCAACAATCCCTCCTTTTTGTGTGACTTGCTCTCCAACAAAATGGTTAAAAGAGTAATCATTTTCCATTCGTATCTTTTAACATGCACTTTTATAGTTAGATAATTAACTTCTCTAAACTAGTACAAAAAAAAAAAACAATTAAAAAATCAGTCCATGTTTTAGTGCTTTAATACAAGCACACATTAGTTTAATCTTCCATTGAACAAATCCACATGGCTCTGTTTGAAGCCCTGGGATCTCAATTGTTAAAACCTAATGTGATTTGACCTCTTTTATAGAGAAAACAGGTTGATGGAAAGAAGACATAATATCTGACACTACAAACATTTCTCATATTCACCAAGTCTTTATTACTGGTAATACTGGAGGGAAAACATTCAGAGTAAAAACACACAGGCAAAACGTATCACTGTTGTTAGTCACCAGTTAGCAACTCAGTCTGGTACATAACATGTCACTATAACACAGCACCAAAAATGACTAGGATGTATGTTTACAGTGGAAAATAGCAGCTCTCCCTTTTATAAATGAGGTAGCCTGACTTACTCGCTGTGGGTGTCCTCAGTGGATGTCAACTGCTGGGGTGAGACTGGCATAAATGGCGCTGCTTGACATGGTTCTCATCTGCTCCCAGGGGACAGCCCAGGCTGCAGAAAATGTGTGCTCAGCCGGCAGCTCTCAGGGATACCCCCAAAAAGCCTCGGAAAAGGTGGGAAGTGACCTGTTCTCCTAAGCATTGCACTGGTGCTCACCCCAGAGCAGGAGCAGGCCTTTAGGACTAGGCGTATTTGTGCTTTTCTGTTTCTACGCTGATACTTGCTGTTTTCATGTCTTGAATTAAAATATTCAAGTGGTTTGTTTTGTTTTTTGCCTTTATCTGTGCAACTACTAAAAAACGCTGGGTTTCATGTATTTTATGTATTTTTATGGCTGTCCTTTGGAAGTGAGTTTTTGTAATAGCTGCCGTAAGTGATAGGTGAGTATTTATTTCTCTGTGTAGTTGAGTAACTGCCCTTGTCTCCCACCCTGCATGTTGATTTCATGTGGTCCAGGTAGTGCTTTGCAGGAAGCTGCTCGAGAAACACAGGGAGCAGGCTGTGGCTGCCAGATGGCTGTGTATGTATCTATTTATCTCCCATTCCCTGGTGCTGCCCCGTCACACAGCATCAACTGTGAGCTCCAGTGGGAAATTAGTTCTCTCCCTTGCTTCTACTCAGGAAAGTTTCCACACCATATTGTAAGTTTACAGCCATGTATCACAACACAAGCCTCAAGAAGGCTGATGTTAACATCCAACAGCAGCCAGTAACAGAGCCAGGAATATTACCTTGGGTCTTGCACTGTGCAGGCTGTGAGCAGCGGCAGCACCCACAGGCATTGGAAGTTGGGATGCTGGTGAGGGATATCCAATGCCTTGGGTTTTTTTGCTAACTCCAATTGTACCTATACAGAACCCTACTCAGACTTAATGACTTGGAAAAGACAAAAGATCTTGTTATTCCCAGGAGAAAACAAAATGAGCTCCCCAGCCCCTTCTATGTCCACGACAGCAGGCTGAGTATAAAGTATATAATTTAGCAAACAAAAGTTGTAAATGCTTATTTAATACATTATTTTTCTAGTACACTGGCCCAAGTCCTTCTCTTGTGTTAACACCATTGGATACCAAGGTCCTACAAGGTGAGGTGTCTCCCTGGCAGTAGTCTACCTTCCTGTATGTACTGGTCGTAGGGAGGAGCAAGATGCCTGAATTCATGCTAGCATGGCAGTGAAATATGTTAATGTAGACCATATAAAAGCTATTTTGGAGGCTTATAAAAACCTATGTATTCTTTTTAACACTTAGTTCAGGCAGCAAGCCCTTAAATCCAATAGAGACTCATTATGTCAGTAACAGACCTCATGCAACACACACCAATTGTACAGCTCCTGTAAAGCAGCCTGAGTGAGGGTGAATCAGCTGTCAAAAATGCAGGTCTGGGCTGAAATTAACCCCAGTGAAAAGGCAAGGGATTCACAGAGAGTCAGCTTCTCTCTTACAATGTCCACGGGTGTCGAACTCACTGCAGAAAACAGCACACTCTATACAGCCTTCAACAGGCCTTGTGAAAAGCACCCTAAAGGGGACTGCTTTCCACTGCAGCCAAAGTTATTCACCGTATCCTGTAACGGGCCAGGCAGAGCATCTGCTCCTCTGCTGTTGCAGTAACAGAAATGACTACACGGTGCAATAATGATGACCTCAGAGCAAGCTTCCAACCAATGTCCTCAGGTCTTTCAGAGTTACAGAAGCTACTCGTAGAGACTGACAAGAAACAAACAACTCCAACTTCTCTAAAGCCTCATGTTTCAGAGGGATATAAAGGGACATGCTGTCACGTTAAAAGCAGAGCCCCACATGCAGAAATGAACCTAAGCCAATGCCCTGCCATCTCCCAAACCAAACTGACTGCCACGAACATGCAAAGAAATACTGTGCAGACTTTTTTTCTTTAAAATGAAAAATAAAAAGGATACAGCTATTGTGCTTTGAAATGTTATGATCTGTTGACCTTAGCATCAACTTGCTGCCTGGCCAATGTTAATGAGAAGGGTCTAGTAGGTATTTCGAGGGGTTTGGGTACTGCTTTGCTTCAAATGCATTCTTGTTTGCTTTGATTTTTTTGTTTTTGGTAGCAGTCCCTAAAAGCAAAAGGGTCCAGAGGCATTCACTTGAGTGTGATATCTGCTCTGGAGAGGTTAGAGCCAAGATGAGCACAGTGGTCACTACTTCTGGTCATCTCCTTGACTTCTATTACACAAAAGCATGATGAACACCCTTCCTTTTACTCTTCAGCACATTCCCTTTTGCCCCAGCTCACAAGCTTTTCCCCTCACTGCTGCACAGAGATAAAGGCTCTAATTTACTTTGCAGAAGCAGGTGGAGAAAAAATTTAAAAGACAAAGAAAAGACAAAAAAGGCACAAAAGCCCCAGTTATGGAGGGATTTTTACCACCACCTCCCTCAGCTCCAGGCTTGAGTCAATTCCACCCAGACAATAAAGTCATTTATCACTTGAGGACCCGCATAGGTTCGATACCTGATGTAAAGCAGATGATTGCTTCCATTGATTCAGATGAAATATCCGAGCAGAGCAGCGGCTGGCTGTGGTTAAGGCGCATGCACCATTTGTGATGGTTTAATAAATAAACCATTGATTACAAAATGGAGTCTGATAAATCCTGACGGGGCAGATCTGCAGCTGTACTTCTCCTCTGACTCCTATAATTAATGGCTTAGTACTGTGTTACTGTTAAGTGAGGACTAGCTCATCTAGAAGCAATAGCATGTTACTGACAATTATGCAAACGTGCATGATTACTGCACCCAGCACAACTGACAAGGTCACTCCTTGTTTTGGCTGAGATTTCCTCTGCAGAGGCCATCAGTGCTCGCTGGGGATGCCCTGCCACAAGACAGACCATTTCTAATACCAGGGCTTCAGCTGCTTGAGAGCACGATACCATAGCAGGGAGGCAGGAGACAAATTCCCCAGCAAACCAGGAGATGAGCCGTGAAGTCAAGCAACTACCAGAAGATGTGGAATTACGGATGCAGCGACTGATTTGGCGTAGGATGGTCTGCAGGCTGTGAAAGGGGCTGCCCCACTCCTGGTCACAGGTTTTAAGGAAAACTTCACATAAGACACCTCTCGAGAAATAGCATCGCACAAGCCTGGAAGAGGTCTGGACATCTACAGCCTCATACAGTGCATTCCTCCTAAGCAACTAAGCTACGGCCTTGTTGTAAATAACTGTTTAAACGACCTATCTTTTTTTGTTTCTTGAAGAAATGCTGGATTTAGAGGATTGCAACCAGCCCATGAGCCTTGCTGATATGTGAGAGAGGAAACACGAGCTGACTCAAATGGCGTTGATCTGTCTGTGCAAATACTCCTCCAGTAACTGCGATGCACAGCCCCAGAGCTCAGCCATGACTCGGAGCACTCCAGCCACAGTCCCCAGCATTGCCAGCTTTTGCCTCTATCTGCATGGGTGACATCAGGAGAGACGCATTCTGCCTTTCTGTAATGGATATATACGCTCTTCCAAGAACATGCTCCAGTATCAAGTCAGGCTAACACATCCCATTATCAGTGGAATTACCATTTACCAACCTTACTAGACTCTCCAGTCCAAAGAAGCTGCCAAGTATCACAGAAATCTAACACAATTAGCTAACCATTTACATGAGACTTGTTTAACTTGGTAGTATTTTTTTAACAAGGTTATAGCTTCCTGGTGACATTGTTCCACAGTTTCAAGGTGTTAAAATCCCAGATCCTTAAAAATGTAAATATACTGCAGAGAGTACGGGCAGAGAGAGGAAAGAATAGAGAAGGGATTTGTCTTAAATTTTTATTTGGCTCCCTGGAGTCTTACTGGAGACAGAAATAGACACATGATTTTAAAAAAACCCTCCAGATTTTATCATGGCAAATTTTTGTAATTTAAAGAGGTGACTTTGCTCATTTCAATCTGAATGGAAAAGGAGCTTTCTTTGGAAACTCAGTTCTCAGATCTACAAAATACAGTAAATAACATAGGGGGTATTACTGAGTAATGCCCATCAGAAGTATTTGTCTGAGTTAATTTTATTTCCCAAACGAAATAAAGTGCAACAAGAAACAATGGCTGATGTATAATTCCAGGTAAAGACAGGACCAGTCCTTTCTTTCATTAATCTCGGTACAGTGTATGTGCTATGCATTTTTAATACCCTTAAATAATTCAGGAGAAATGGTGCAGACTAACATGAAATAGTCTAAGCTCCTAATTTTAGCAAACAGCCTATAAATGAAATTTCACAAGGATAAAGCTTCTTTTTTAATGGGTCACACCCATTAAAAAAAAGTGGCATTATATCTTATTACTCTAATTTATTAGGTTTCTGACTGTAATTTAGGAGAGTACCACAAGGACAACCACCAAAGAACCACAGTCTGGGACCTCCCTGTGCTCTGTTCTGCCCAACCAGTGCAACCAGACACAGCAACGATTTAGAATTTGAGATACAAAAGCAAAAAGTGGCTCCTCTCATAAGCATACATCAGCTTCCAATTTTTGACAGGCAGCAACAGCAAATGCATTTCTGACTCCATTTTCTTGCTGGCTGGTTCTTAAACCTATCTCTGCTCCTCCTCACCCATCACTCCTGACCCTTATTTCCCATGCGCGGTATTTCTGTCCTTCCCATGAATCTGATGTGCCTGATAGACTGGGCATGCAGGATGCTGATTAGCACTGCTGCCTTTAAAGCTCTCCTAACCCATTTCTCAGGTAATCTTGTACAAATGCCTATCTACAACCAGCACATGTGGTGGAGATGCAGTAGCTCACCTCTTGCTCCAGAAACACCTGCAATAAATCAGAGAAAAGCTCTTAGCCCAGATGCTGAAAGGCAGGGGCGTAACAGCCTGGTTGAAGTTGGAACTTGAACTCAAATCCAATCATGTCCCTATATTCTTCCCTTCAAGCTCATCGTGGTGAGGGCTGGTAGCAGATCCCGAGAGGGGGGAGAAAAAAAAGCCAAAGCATAAAGCATGAGCTTACGTTGGCAAACAGCAATGAACATGAGTAACTACTCACACGAGTAATCTCCATAAATCCCAAATCATGTTTGTGTTCAAATACTTCCTCCCACGACTGCAAAATGTGTGAGGAGGCTGAGAAAGAGTCATCCACAAGTACAAGGATTCACACCACTCAAAATTGCCCTGTATGTATTTACCAAAGGACTACACGAGCAACCTCAGCTGTCTCCCTTCCTTCAGTCAACACATGAAGAAACCAAGCTGCTCCAGAGCAGACCAAGGAGGATGTGGTATTTCAGCCAAGGGGACTGAAACAGTTTCTACTTCCACTCAGGAGATTCACTGCAGAAAACATCTAGTTTAAATCACATTTTATAGCTTGTGTCATGCTGACTAAGTAATTTAATAGCCCCTTCTGGCTTTAAAATCTCTTACTTAGGGAAATCCTACCTATTTCACCACAGGTGGTAAATCCTTCTACCAAGAGAAGAGTAAATTTGGCCTTGAAAAACAGGGCTTTTTAAAACCAATCAACCAAAGCCCCATGTAAGCCAGTGGGTGAGAAGTTTATGCCATGATGAAAGATACCAGATGATTTATAGTAAAATGTTAGGGCCTGGAACTTTTGATCAGTTTGTACTAAGCTCTAAAAGACTACACAGTGTAATGTCAAGTGACATAAAACACCAGCATATTTGAAGAGCAAATCATACATGAAGAGGAACAGATTACAGTATGAACTCGGTTAAACTCTACTAAAATGTTACATTTACCTAATCTACCACTATGCTCCAGAAACCAAACTCTAAACATGAAATATCCAGCCATTACGCAGCATTCTGGGCTGGAGAGACCATATCAGGTTCAGCAGAAAAGAAAAAAAATAATGAAAGAAAAGCTGCAGCCTGTTCCTCTCAGTCTGAAGGGGCCTATGATCTTGAAAAAGGTGTAACTGCACAGAAACTCCACTTTCAGCACTTACATAGCAACTAGATATCAACTGAGTCATGGGTTTTGTGCATGCCAACTCCACAACGTATTTAAGCTGGATGTGACCTGTGTGCACAAAGTGAGGAATCTATCTATCTGTACTTTACAGGCAAAATCAGCATCCTATATATTTTTCTTCTCCAAAGCAGTGTTTGCTCATGACATCTCTCCTGAGCATCAGACATCTTTGAAGGTGAACTGCTGAGCCACAGCCTTGCATTTCACAGCCAAAAAGCTCCTCTGAAGCCCTTTGGGACTTTTCTCTCAAAGACAAGCAGCACAAAACAGGTTTGCTGCACAGAAATGAACACAAGACTTAGAAATAGTATAGAAAAAGAAATGCCCCATGATCTTCAAGGACCTGCTTAAGTCCCAAGTACAGCCCTTCCAACAATGCATTGGGCAGTTAGCCTTGGAGACTGTTAGGAACACACAATGTTCTAGGTAGCACCTTGGAAACAATTCCATTGAATCTACAAAGACTGAGGCAGCTTCAGCATGAGGTGGTATCATTTTGTGCACAGGAGGAGGGCTCTGTGGCACTGGGATGCCAGGTGCAATGTTGCTGGTGCTTCCACCTTGATGGGCACGTCTTTGTCAGCAGAGTCCTAAGGACAGTGGCTGCTGCACCACGATGCTGCTGTGTGAGTGTACACAGCTCTTCAAAGCACGTGTATCAACAAAATTTTCTCTGCCTCATCATTCCTATCCTTAAAAAAAAAATCAAAAGACAACCAGGGGAAATTTCTTCTAGCCTTAAGAGAATAAGCCACAGTGTTTCCCCTTTAAAAACAAAGTGAGGATAGGAAATCCAGTGAAGTGTAGAACAACTAAGCAGAAGAGCATTTGTTTCTTTCTGCCATATAGCACAGACACAAATGCACATGTTGTATGCATCCTCCCAGTTTTTAAACAGGGAACACACTTCTGATTTTCTCTGCATGAACAACACCTCTCCACCATATCTTGCTCTAATATTCTGAAGACGTTTTCTTTTTTTACTGCTAAATCTTTCCACAGGGTTACTGCTTTCAGATGCAAAGTATGCAACACCAAGGGAACCAGTGACAGATTTAAGGACTAGCCCCTGATGCCCATGCAGCGTTTCAGACTAGCACTTTGGGACCAATATAACCAACCAGGAGGTTCACAGTTTTCCAAATGAACACAGTAACGGCTTTCCCTTTTCATTCAGACACAGTGGCAGAAGGCATCCAACTTCTGGGGAAAGGTAATACAAGTGCTTCCAATCAGTAATAACACAGCTTTTCTATAAAGCCATATGAAGCACAGAGCTAAATAAATCGATTTTTTTTTGTCCTCACGTGAAGTGACCTGCAAAACTCAAAATGCAGTTTACTATCTAATAAAACCTTCCACTGTACTGAATTGCCCTGTGTGTCCGTGCACATAGAGATAAAATGTGTGTGCACATACAAAGCCCTATCACCTGTCCTTGTGCTTCACCATCTGGCATCGTTCTAGGAATTAACAGAAACAAAGTTCAGTTTAAAATACTACTTAGACACTCAGGGAAAGAGCATTCCTACAGAACGCTTTTACAGTTCATACAGAAGGCTTTCACAACCTATGTGGAGTTGTAAAAGAGAGAAACAAGGCAAGAGAACCAAGACTGTGAGAGCATGTTCGGAACAGAAAAAGTACATTTATCAAATTGGCAGATGCAAAAAGGTGCAGTTATATGTGTTTTATGTAGCATAAATAAGTTGCAAACCGGTACGATTGATTAAAGCTCGTTCAACTCTAGAGGAATTGAAATATGACAAATGCTAATGTGGCAGAGAAATGTCAAAATAGATGAGAAATTACACATTACAGCAACTGCATGAAAACTAGCTGAGATTAAGTCAGAGACAAAGATGAAATGCCAGATTGTCTAAAGCTAATTATCTGGACAATTAATGGAATGCCTGCAACTCGTTTTGATTATTAAGAGCACAGACTATTGGTGAAAGGACAAAGCTATTTGCAAGAATCTCTGCTGATTTCCTTGGAAGAAGATGCTAGCAACAAAGTGGAAGAAATTCTTACCACTAGACAACTGTTAAACTATGGTACAGTCACATTACCTGGTATCAAAATAATACCAATCTCTTCTTTGGGCTGTCACTGGTGTCAATGTATATTTCATTTCCCAAACTGATAATTTGACAGGGATCTTAGAGAAGGAAAAAATATTTGTGTGTCTCTGATGCCATGAAGTAAGACACATACAAGTATTTCTATACCTTGACCTGCCAGAGATTAAATTGAACTTCCTCCTATTGTTCCTTAACTTTATCATGAACCAGTTTTCAGGAAATTCCTACATTCTTCTATATTTATACAGTCAAGAGCTAAATGTGGTTCCCAGATAAATCCTTTATGAGATGACACTTAAACTGGCCACACACCAGCCAGATGCAAATATCTACTCAGTTAATGTGAGGCAATATAAAGTTTAATAAAAATATTTCTCTTCTTAAAAAAAACCCCAAAAAGCAGGAGAAAAAAAAAAGAGACTAATCCCCAATACATAGAGGCTTTCTATGGAGAGTTATTTGAGCCTTTTTCTACATTAATGGTACAGGACCACATCGGTATCTAGAATGATAAATACCCATTAGGTTTCCCTTCCAAGCACATATTTGTGATAGTAAAAAGCACGGGACCCATACTTTTTTCAAGACAGAGTATTACATTTTAGGGTCTTTTCCCCCTCTAGTGACATCCTGAGAAATATGTATGCATTCAACACTGCTATTAGGCATCACATCCATCAGCTGCAAGCCACTTTACCCCAGACAGCAGGGAGTGGAAATGGATGTGACCCAACTCTGGTGTTTCTCTAAAGGGTTTCCCTGCATACGGTCACTTCAAGTTACCAGATGTAAATGGAAGCAGCCATCCCAACTGACTATCTTCATAGACTTGTGCCAACAGCCAAGCTTAAACTCTGGGAGGCTGAGCAGCATGGTGACAGCGAGCTCTGCTCATCAGCCAGCTTGGACCTGCCACCAAAACTCCTGGGGCTGGATTTATTCATTTAGGCTCTGGCATAGACCAATGTAGTTATGTAGCTTCCAGCACTCAGCTAACACCTTTGCACTGCATGTACATTAATTTTGGAAGTTTTTACATCATTTAACAGCTCAAGATGTAGGAATTTCCGGATTTGCCTTGATCCTCAAATGAGTATGTCTTTCAGCATAGGAATAAAAAAGCCAAGCTGCTCCCGCTTTATGTTTAAATTCAGTATTGTTGCCTTAAAAGTGAGAGCCCACAGGACAGCACTCAGATTACAGAGCGGATTGCAACCCACTGCGCTTCTTGGGACAGACCCTTTACCAGGTTAACATCAGCTTAACATGCCATGTGGAAATCAAAACTGGTTTTACAAACACAGCTCCTGAACAGGCACTGGATTTTAGCTGAGGAGAAGGCAGTCAGCTTTGCAGCAGGAAACCATCTTCAAGTATGCAAGGTAGGAGGGCAGTCTGTGCCTTCAAAACATATTTTATCCATCCTTGGGTGACAGAGATAAGACAATGTGCTGGGGAAACTGCACTTCCTATTTTACTCTCTGAACAAGAAGGACTGGAAAAGCGAATAACGTCCAGGGTTTTAGAGCTGACGTTATCACCTCAGCAAAACCCCGTTTGGTGAGCAAACACACCTCCCATGACCAGTTGTCAAAATGGCACTGGACACCAATCTAACACCTAGGGTAATGTGATTTTAGTGCAACTCCAAAGACTTTTACAAGCACAAAGACTACGCCCCATGTTATCCGAGAGCAACAGCCTTTGCTGCTGCTCCCCATGCAACTCTGACTCCCAAACACGTTGGTCATGGCAGCTTGGAGAGGGGCTGCAAGCAGGACAGGTGACTGCTACCTTTCATCTCATACTGCTGCTGGAATTCAGGCCACAATGGATTGCCATCTCTGGGTACTGTTACAAGCAGAAAATACTCCAGATCCACGGGCTTAAAAGGTATTTTATTCACCAACAGGAAAAGTATCCTAAATGTTTCTGGTCATTTGTTAAGTACTAGGATGTTTTCAAAGTATTTTATCTTGCTAACAGTCAAGAGGTTTCCAAGCCCTTAGGGGAAAAAAAACATTAATGTTTCATCTTTCATATAGGCCAAACCTTTCTTTTCCCCCCCCCCCCCCCCCCCAGTTTTAACTGATCTTCACCTTCTGAGATGACAACTGGTCGGAGACATAAGCACAAACAAAAGCTCTTATGACTCTTATCGGGTCATACCTGTATTCAAAACATGTGCTTATTCTGTTTAGAGCTGTTATTGTTGTTTGCCAAAACAAAGAAATCATCTATTTCCCAGGAGAGACTTGACAGACACACTGATTTTCAGAAAAGAAACACGGCATAGGCTGTTGTAAAACCAGACATACACAATGAAGCCAGAGCGCTCCGTCCTACAGACTGAAGTCAAGGCAAGGAAGTGGGGAACAAAGTGCTGCAGTGTTTTAAGTGAAAAAACAGAACACAGTCCTGACATAGTTCTGCTGCTGGAGTAAAGTTTTTTGATCTTTGCTCACAAAAGATTATTTAAGGATCTGAAAGATTGCACATCCATCCCCTCCTGCCCCTGCCTTCCCAAACAGCATGTAAGAATAACGCACGCTTCTGCTGAGCCCACAGGAGCCGCGCCAGTCTCTCATACTGATGCCACTGTCCAATCAGTATCTACCGTGCCTGTGCTTTTCTTAAGTGGTTAAAAGGCCCCTTGCTTTTGTGAAAGGATATTTTTTTCCTCTATCTCAGTCTTAAAAACATCAGGAAATGTATACAATCTGTATCCATACTTGAAGAGGCAATGCAAGGGGAAGCATCATTGCTGGACTCCCAAATTTCTTTACAAGCTTGAAAAAAACCCCATGCCATTGCAAACACATGAATGAGCACAAGCTGAGTGTTGCCCTATGCTTTGATTCCCCTCATATCAAACAGAGGTTAAAAGACTACTGAAAGATGTATGGTAGGCTTCTGCACTACAATGCATTCATCTCAAGCACAGACGTGAAAGATCTTGCAACACTGAGGCTTTGGTAAAGCAACAGTTCTGTATTTAAATGATGATTTGTTTGGACAAGGTTTTCAGGAGGAATCCTGGATGGCAGCTGTTCCCAGTTAGCTCAGCACGAGCGAGAGTGCTCATTTTATCCCACCTTTTCATAGCCTTGAAAAATATGGCAGCTCTAACTGACTATTTTCACATCCCAGGAGAGGTTTTTTCTGTTAGAAAGAATAACTTGCATTCTCCTAAATCTCGTAGATTTTAAGCCAGAAAAAGAAACAATACACAAAGGGTGGTTTTTCCTCTTCCAAAAAGTCTGCTAGAGCGGACTTCAGAAAACATGAACATTTTTAAACCTCCAAATGAGATGGAAATGAGAGAGATCTAAAAAAAATTATGTGTATACACAAGAAGTGGCCCAAATGATTGCCCTGTTGTACCATTAATCATATTTATTCCCAAAGTCTAATAATGTTATCTTTGGTCTCAGCTTCAGCAGCCTATAATTCAACACAAGTGCATTTTTTTTGGCATGCGAATCAGGTACTAACGCTGTTTCTATCAACTTCTTTTGTGCTTCTAAATTAGAAAACCCAAATGCCGTTTTTCTTTAGATATGAAACACAGTCAAGGTCACTGTAAAATAAAAGAGCAATTAACTTTGCAGGAAAACTGTTGTACAGGAGTGAAATACGCTACTTGAGAAAGTGTCTAAAAACTAAAACCATTTCTACTAAGTGACGTCCCTTGTTCAGGCTAAAAATGACACAACGCAGCTCCAGAGATTCCTGTCAAATTGAAAAAGAAAAACCAAACCAAACCAGAAGTCATGGAAAATATTCCTCCTACCCACTAATTTGTTAAGTGGGCTTTTATTGCTGCAAGGTAAGAAGGCTTGCTGTTTTGGTACCTCTGACACTGGAAAGCTGTTTCTCCACCATCTTCCCCCTCCCCAAAATGAGCCCTGAACAGCTAATAAGCATTAGCATAGGATTTCTCATTTTGTTTCCTCCATCATTCAGAAGACAGAAGTTTTACAAATTCCATGAATAAAATTCAGGATGGAGTTGTGCTAGCTGATAAGATAAAGAGAAATCTAACATTAAGGGTTTAGGAGTTGATAAGTATTCTGAAATACAGCATTATCTTGTCTCTGCCACTTCTCTAAAATCAGCCAAGATTCTGTAACTTGGTGAAATTAAATGCATTATCAACATGCAACTGACTGTGCAACCCAGCAAAGATAAATTATCTCATTAGTACCATAGAAATCAGATGAGGCATGCATAGTAAGTGACATATTAAATGCAATTATAAAACCCTACTGAAGTGATGTCAGTGACCTGACACATGACAAAAAGCCCCAACGAGGCAATGCAGAACCCAGGCTGGAAGATGCCCTGATATTATTTCTATGCAGCGTACATCAGATACAAACATACTACTGTGCCATTAGTATAAATCTCACAACCAAAAAGCATTGGAAAAATTTAACAAATTATTAACATGCAAAGAGGGAGGTATCTTCTAGAGAAGCACAGCTCCCCACTAACGCAGAGATCTGCAATTGCTAGGACAGAGTAAGCAGGTGAGGACAGACACCTTCCCACGCTGCTCACCTCCATCCCTGCACAAACACATTGCCAAGTGTTGCCAGATATAGGCATGGTCCCACTTTGCACATCTGCAGGGATACTTTTTCAATATTAACTATCATTAAAATAAACAGTGAGGGAATCACATGGCTTAGGGATGCAGGGAGCCCCCATTCATCTCCCACTGGCAGTAGCAGTGACTTAGACCTCTCCTGACCAGCATTTTCCAGCTCTTCTCAAATCCCCCTGGGTGCCAAGGACCTCAGGACCAGGGTCAGCAGGCTCTCTGCTGCATCTCCCCCTTCTCTGTTCCAAAGTCTTTTCTTAAAATTTAACCTATACTTTCTTTGCTGCAGCTTTGTGCTCTTTATCCAGCTCCCATCAGACAGATCTCAGGCTATTCCTCTCTCTCCAGCAGGCTTTTACACCTTCTTCGGTCGCACAGCCTAGCCAAGAGACCCAATGACAGCTTGAATTATTTCAACTTGCTGTTGTATGTCCTATTTTCTAAATTCCTCCATTCTTTTTGCTAACCTTTCCCCTTCCTCATATTTTTCTTGAAGGGCTGTGCCTCAAAGTGGACATACAAATACTCCAGCTGAGTCCATACCACCACCAGCTACCTCAAAGGATTAATTCATGCAAAAGTATGTCACTGATGACTTGTGTCTAGTTTGTGACACTTTCTGACTTCCAGACTACAGAAGAGACAACCCTTAGGAGTCATCTCCTGCTTGGGCAGTGAACTGAGCAGTCTAAACACCACTCTTTTGCCCCATGGAACTGCACTCTGCATGAGAGCAGGGTCCTCAGTGAATGCTGGGTATTGATAGCCACAGAAAGACTGTGCTAGGGCCACCTCCTCTGCAGGGACTGCTCTCCTTTCACCATCAGCCTCACACTCCATCCTTGGCAGCCATGACAAATGCAGCTGGGAGACAACTGAGCAGCCCACCCCGCAAACCTGACCACTAGCTCCTGACTTGAAACAATCCAGAAATATTCACAACGAAGCGACTGCTCCTCACCAAACAGCTCAGCATCTCCCCAGGAACCAGAAAACCAGATGCCTAAACAATGTGGTCTCTGCTTGAAGCAGAAGCTTTGCAGAGGGATTAGGGACTGCTCTTCCCAAAACACTTCTTTTTTTTTTTTTTTCTTTTCTCACCCTTCTGACTTACATCTGACTTTTACAGTGATTTTAGAAAGCAAACCCTTTTTCAGGCCACAGTGCTGAGGGAATTTCCTCTGGTCTAAGTCTGTAGCAAAATAGTACTCTGCTGTGTCTCATACCTGAAGCAGCATTGCCTAACAGGACTTGAATAACATGAAATACTAGAAAAAGTAATAAAAAACTCTGTTTAGCTTGATAAAATCAGGTCAGATCAACATACATCTATATCTGATACAAACCCATCCATTTTTACACTTTAAGGGACTACTTTGTTCCTGATTGAAAGCCTCATTTTTACAGGAAAGAAGAGACTCCTGCAATAGGCAGTGGTCCGAAGGAAATGGGGCATTGCTATAGAGCTTCCTTCAGTCTTCATCCACTCGTCAACCTTGTCATATGAAACACGGGGGGTAAAGGCGTGAAAAAACCCTTGTACTCCTACTTCATATTGCTAGCACAAACATGCACTTTCTACATGCCGCTGTCAGAGGATTCAGGGATTTCATTCACTTATTGAAATGAGTCATCCTGAAATGCTTTTCTTCCTCTTAATGCAAATTTCAGCAGCCATCAACGCCCTTGTGAGTGGCACTGGTAGGTGTCAGAGGTGGAAACACCCGTGCCAGAGAGACACAGACAGTGCAAACATTTTCTGAGCAAGCTGTTCCATTCCACAATAAGTTATGCAGTTTACGGAATTAATCTCTATCCATCACTTTACTCAGCAAGACAAGTCAATACAATTTCTGTTGTTTTTCTTCCTCTGTACAGTTCATTTTGTTTCCTAAACTCCAGGAGGAACAAAATTACAAATTGACTAGTTTGAATCCTTGGAGAGGTAATATTGTTTAACTGCAGGTACATCGCTGGGATGTTGTTCTTCATTTTAATACATTCACTTCAACCATAAAATTAATTACTTGGTGACACCAGTAAACAGAAATAACCAACAGAGATAACTGCATTTTCATTTAAGTGTATGTAAACCTGCAACACTGACATACACAAAAGAAGATTTGAGCATGTTTAGTTCTTTATGTGGGCAGTATCCAAACCCTTTGTTTTTGACTTTGAAAGGTTAAAAAGTTTAACTGGAATAATTTGGTTGTCTACTTACATTATCCAGTAGGGATCTTTTGAGCCATTACAGAATGTCTCTTGCGTTGCCCGAGACACAAGCCAGTGAAAACGAGATGAGGATTTGTTATTGGCCAGAACCAATTATTTCTGCTGGGAGAAAAGATCAATTTGTGATAAGAATTACAATGAAATGACAGGGATAAGAATTTGACCTTAGAGTAAGTTAATATTTTCCTTGGAAAAGTTTAAATACAGCCTTAATACACTCTTTTATATGGGAAACTAATCTGAAAAGGGCTATTTTCAATGTCCAGGTTGTTCGTCCTTTCTCATTAAACAGAAAGCACCAATACATTAATTCTCCCTGTTCTGCATACCACATGTATAATCTTTTGAGTCTGAATTATCAGCTACCAGATTTACTTTATGCTAGCAATAACTACTCACAGCCTACTCATCGACGGAAAGGGAAAACTGCTAAAAAAAATGTTAGTAGAGACATCTTGAAACAGCAGGGGTTGAACTCATCTGCCTGTATGTCCATAAGAACACCCGATACCCTTTCCTCACAGCTCACATTGAGTCTCACACCTCCCGAGAGCCCGCTGGAAGCCAGCTCCCACAGAAGTGCTGCCTTGCTGATACTTCTGCCCATCTGCTCCCAGCCCATAATCTTAGCGTCATCACCTTTCATTGTCCTAGGGAAGTGATCAGTCAGAGGCCAATACTAAAGCAGCATCAACTCTTCTACCCCAAAGTACATCCCATGTCAGCTTCTGCTTTTTACTCGCTTTTGTTCCGCACAGCAGGAACCTCACCATTTTATAGGGAATAATGCCTAGGTGCTAGCTAAGTGACACTTAGAGCTGATTTTAGCAAAGACTGCTAACTTCTCAGATTCACAACCTTCCTGCACTGTGTGCTGCACAGAGGCAGCAAATGATCTTGGGTTTCACATGTTGCATGGATCCAGCCCTCAAATGCTAAGACAATTTGAGTGACTCCCTGTGAGACCTCTCAGACTCATCACACATAGTGTTTCCGCAGCTCAACCACTATTAAGTTTCTAACGAGGTTTTAGCTTTTTATTTCCCTTCAGTCTGCGAGAAGTTAGTCTGACCTTCACTCTCATGCTCATTTTGCTGTGATTTTGCTCTGTTTTCAAGTTTTGTTCCCTTCTTGCTTACTCCCTTTTACCTTCTCTGTGCTCTCGGGAATGGCTCCACAGCAGAGGCTCCTCCACCAAGAACTGGGACAAACCACAAACTGCCTCATCCTTAGCTAAACTGGGGGACAAATAGCAGAGTTTATGGCAGGTCACAGTTGGATCGAGCCCTCACCGCTGCAATCATAGAAATTTTAATACTAATATATGCCTCTGACTGTGTGCTAAGATAATAGATGAGAACTGGGTGCGAAACGGCACTTCATCTCCACCTGCATTTCAGCTTTGGAGAGTGATGGCAGAGTGGGATACTGTTTGCAGTATCTCTCTTGGATTTAAGATAGCAACTTTATTGTAATTTCAAACATCTTTAATTAACAAATTCTTTTGCAAGCCACCGTCAGTGGTGGTTTCCATGGATGCTGCTATCGGATATTGCAGAGCACAAAGCGGGACTGCAGCAGTAAGAGGAGAGGAAGGCCATGCGCTGATGGGGAGAGGGACCACCACTGCCTGCTGGGACTCCAGCCCAGGGGGTAAAGATAAGGCTGCTCCTCTCGGCAGGGATGACCTCCCTGGAAGGCATGAGAAGAGCACTGCTTTATGGAAACGTGCCTCCTCCATCCACCTGCTGCCAGTCCCAGTGGGTCCTCCTGCAGCTCTGGTGGCATGAGACCAGACCTACACTTCCCATGGGGAGGACAGCCACATCCAGCCCCATGCTACACCCAAGGAATGTCCTCATAGGTCTTTCATACCAGAACAGGTACAGTCCTTCATTTGTTCACCTCCAACGTTCAATCAAACAATCTGCAGTAGGCTGACTTTCTGATGGGAACTAAAGGCGACTCTTTAATTAGATTTAAGAACTGCAACACTTGAAGTTAAATCATGCTTAGAAAGATGAAAATTGAAAAATTATAACTAATGGGATTTACAGACAATTTCCTTTAAAAGTAAAAAATTATTATTACACACATGTACCCCAAGGACCTTTCCATAGCTGTTAAAAATACTCCTCTTAGCAGCAGACAATGAGAATATATCCACTTATATGGAAAGATGAATACAGCAGCTTCTGCTAACACTTTTTAAAATAAAAGTAAAGATTCCCAATTATAGACTACAGCCTGTAGTCCCTTTCACTCCTCCTCCATTTCAGATTCTGTATTTCTTTTGCAATTGGAAATGATGTTACAGCTAGGTAATGTGAGGGCCACATGCCTGGGTTCAGACCTATGCCACGCTGATGAAGCCAGATGTAAAAGAGGACACCAAATCCTAGCTCAGCAGCATCTGTCCTATTGCAAAGTAAAGTAAATCCAAATTTAATACATCTAAGAAATTTAGGGCCTTAACACAGATTACAAAAACCTCAGGTGGCATATTCTTAGCTAACCTTCACATTGTTGTGGATTTCTTCAGCAATGCTAATCATTCACAAATTGTTGCTTAACATTACACCAAAAGGGGTAATGATAATTTCAGGGCTTTTCCCCTGTAAATGCAAGTGCTCTCTTTTGCATCACGTTCATCTCCTCCAACATGGCCTCAAGGTCAACTGAAAAATCCCTACTGACTTCTACAGAAGTACACACAGACATCAAATCTGCTCCATGAAAAAGATGTTTCCTTCATTACTGCATAAAAATCCAACCTGTGTAGATTTTCTTGCTGCAATGAAAACACTGTCCAGTGCACAAGGCTTTTTGTGCTTGTGTGTCTTTGCTTGCTTGTGTAAGTTAATCACCATGAGATCCCATTTGTTTCCTGCCTCTGGTTCCTGGAAGTCCACTGTCACTGCAGGGGCAAAACCATACAGTGAAACGAAGCTGAGTGCCAGCATCTATATCAGTGCCAGAACTCACAAATACACCTCTCTGTGTATGCTTTTAACTTCAGGGCTTGTCCTTTTTCAAGCATCATGTGAAAATTGATATGGATGTGATGAAATCAGGTAGGAATTCTTCACTGGAGTTCTTTACCCATGTCAATAATTTGAGTAACATTTTTGTACGTCTGAACAAACTATCACATCGCTTACAGAGGTCCCAAAAGTGTTCTGAAGGCAAGTATTTTATGTTTTCCTGCAAATATTCATTGATAGCAACATTTACCATGAATTTTGTGGTCTCACTCCCTCACTAATGGAATTAGCTACAAATCGAAAAGGAAACGGAATTCTGTTCTGGATCTACAGACCAAAATGAAAATAAGAAATACATTCAATGACATACATGCTGCACAGTATGATATCATAAATATACTGAGACAAGACAGAAGAAAGATAGCTACTGTGTTTCACACAGATTGTATTAAGAAATGTCCTACAGAACTGGTAAAGAAGAAAGAAAAAATAAGGTGCAATGACAGCTTTGCATCTTTTACCTAGGAAGGTGCAGTTCTTGCACTTTGCTAGAAACCAAAAGTCACCAGTGCACATCAGCTGTTTGATGGCTCATTGTATGAAGCAGGATGATTACTGCTCTAGCAGAGAATGGGTTCTCCCACCCCTAAAAACATTGGCAACTTTGGCAGATAAGCCAAAGAGAGATTGTTTTGAGATTAAATCCTTGTCTCTTCAGTCTCTTTAGAGCATGACGGACTAAAAGAAGCTGGCATGTTTCCACGTCACTTCACCACAGGAAGATACCAAAATCATGTTGCAGCTCTCTGGAAGGTGTCTTTTTCAAGAGCTACATTTATTTCCAAGAAGACGTGAAAGGTTTGACATTTCAGTACCAGAACAAACCCATCTGGGGTTTACCAGGCAGGAAAAGGTAGATACTACACCAGCTTGATGTTTCTGGGTCAACTGGTAGAGAAAAACCTGCCTGCTCAGGAGCCACAAAACCATCACAGCCTTCCTTTTACACATGTGAATGTGCTGAATCATAAAAAAATGGTCTTGCTTGACTAGGTAAGGCAGTATTTGAAGGCTCTGGAGAACAGATTATTCGGAAGACAGAATACATATTATAATTAGAGGTAGCGTACAATGTGATTTATGAACCGATTCCACGCAAATGCCACTTCAGTCCCAGGAAGAACGCCTTTGTGGCTACCTGGCTATGAGGAAACCTTATTCATTTACTCTCCTGAAAACCCAATAATCTGCTGTGTAGCAGGGACTCCTGGCTTGCATGCTCTTTGTTCACAGCCTCTGACAGGGATGTTCTATCAGTATTTTTATGTTTATCCCAAATTATGAATGTTTGCAAATCAGGAACAGTGTTAAAAAGCTTCTGTGCTTTTTCTGGCAGCCTGCAGTGCAAAAATGTTAACTCAGGAGTTTATTCTACAATGGATGATAGAAGACATTTAGTGACATGATAGATACATCCTGGCTTTGCCATATAAAGATGATCTCAGAGAACAAGCCTTATTCCTTGTTTCACTAATATGCTGCACACAGATCAGTGTTGTCAGCAGTCTGTCTTCTGTACTTTGATTAATAAAGTAAACATGGTTTTAAAAATTGAGTTATTGCTCACATTTCTTAAGTATATATATATATATATATATGCTAATGAGGTCTTCCAAAATGTAAACGTTTATGAAAACACTAGTTTGTGACCAGCAGAGTTAGTTTCATAGGCTGTATTGTTTCAAAATGAAGGCAAGATTATTTGGATGAAAAATTCTAACTTGCTTTCGTTCATTTTTAACTGAGAAAATGTCTTCTGGAGATTATTTTAAGCCTTGCCCTATTCTCCAGTTCATGTATCTGCAGTGAGATTTTTCTAAGAACATACAAATAAGAAGTTACTGAACTGTCTTCTGTTGACATGAGGTCAGAGAAGGCATGGATTTCCCAACCAAGAACTTGACCAGTTTTGTGGATTTTTGCAATACACATCAAAATGAAGCACTTCCAGACTAATGAATCATAATAACATCTAATGTCCTATCAGCACGCCTGGTAGCTAAAGCATTTTCATTCAATACATAAGATGTAGGATACTCAGAGGGATGCAGTGGTAACTTTAAAGCTTCCATGAACAACTAAGGTTAAAAGCACAAGTAAAGACAGGCTTCACAAGAGTTCAGTGTGGAGACAAACACAAGAAAACACTGCAAATGTGTTTGAGATACATCTATCTCATATGAGGTGCCAAAGAAGCCCTAACAAGACCATGCTGGTGGTATCTACATGCCCTGGTAAGCAAAGACCTGATCTCTTTTCAATCCAAGGCCTGATTTGTGACCTCCAACCACAATCTTTGTATGGCCATGGTGAGGGCAATATTACCTTTTATGCTCACTAATTACAGAGACTGCTTTCCAGCTTCAGGCATTCGAAGGGCTGCGCAGCCAGAGGAAGTATGACATGAAGTCTGGGAGAAGGAGGACGGAAGGCCATGGGGATGACTCAGCTGTGAGGGTCTGGCACAAAGACAAGTCATGCTTTTCTACATACAGGCAGGAAAAGGCAGTTCCACTCCTCAACAACCAGCACCTAAAATTGTCCATTATCTCAGTTGTCTCACTGAGAAACAAATAGAAAAATTTATTTTGTAGTTGATTTTAATAGTTTTGCAAACCTATACTTTTTTTCTGTTCCGAACAGAACAACTTTTCTGGAGGGCTGCAGACCCAAGATGAACCATGTGTGAAAAGCCCAATAGTTTTCCCTCAAACAAGCACATAAAAAAGGAACATAGAAATTCTATGAAATGCAGTCCTACTTTCTTCTCCCACAGAGCAGCAACCAACCACTCAAATCACTGAAAAAAAAAAGATCTGCAATTTTCCTCTAGATGAAGAGTGTAGTGGCTTTTGATACATATGCACCTAACTGTGGCTTTCTGTGAGTACAATTAATATCTCTAACACAGCTAACAAAAGAAAGCCTTTTTAAAACTATAAAGCTGAAAAAGGAGATCTAAAGCTGAGCAAGCAGAGAGAGGAACAAAACACAAAAGCAGCTCCAACGCTTAAGGCAACATACATGCACACCATCTACAGATGAGTCTCTTGCTACAAAATGCATTTACATGGATCATTATCTTCACATGCTACCTATGCATTCCAGAAGCATTCAAGTGACCATATTATGCAAATCATACAAATGCTCGTGGGTGGCTTTAAAGAATCCTGAAATTATGTCAACAAGATGGGGAAATGGGAGCCTCCTGTCTAGGGAGAGAAAGAGTAGCAGAGAGTGCATATGGAGGGCTGAGCCTGTCCCATCCATTGTGCTGGACATAAAAAGCAAGACTTGCTGATGAAGTTAAAAATATAACTTTTACTCAGGAGAAGACAGTTGTAGAAAACATCAAACCCTGCCTGTATGCGAAAGATTTCATAACCATCTTTTGCTGTGAGGCTTGATTCAGATAGGGAGAAGCGGGGAGCAGGCAGCAAGAAGAAAACAATAAAAGACTTCTGTGTAGGTGTGGGAAGGGAGAGACGGCTCTACGAGGAAACTGCTTTGAAAAATTGTCTGGTGATGGGTTGGGGCTGAAATAGGAATTTCTGTGTGTGAGCTCTGCAGAGCAGCAAAGCTTGGGAACCACAGCAGATCTCTGAAGAAAAAATAGACAGAGGAACTTTACTACAAGTTGATCAGCTATGCCCCTAGGCAACTCCCCAATGCATGTCCAGCTAGCCCAAGAGCTCACTGGACCACCTTGCAGTGTGCCCAACTGGTCCAAGAACCAGCTGAACCACTTCACCACTGCTACTCATCATTGCCTCACAGCCTAGAGAATAAGTCTATCAACAGTAGCCCCAGAGACCTCTCTGAAGGGGCACCAGGAATCCCCTCCCCGAGAGTCATTCCGAAGCACCCAGACACTGGGGTATGGTCAGACAGGCACTTTGCCACTTTAGCAAATTCAGAAATCCTGGAATTAGGCTCAAAAGCATTCCTGAACTCCTGTGTTATCAACCTCAGCCTCTCCAGTATTTTTAAACGCTATCTGATGGGAACCCTTTAGATGGGCACAGCACACATCCAGGGATGGGGACCAGCACCACACTGTCACAGGGAATGGGTTCCTGCTTCCCACTGATAAGGAAGCACACTATACATTAATCTCCCTTACAATATCTCTCTTACAATATCATATAAAACCCTAATGACAACCTCCTGACTCCACAGCAAACACATCACACATTCAATTCATGCACAAACATCAGACCTCGACATTTTTTTTTAATGTGTCTGATTTAGTATTTAAGGGTTTGCATTTTGTAGCAAGTGAAGTAAAGCAATGGGACATGAACACAGAGCCCAGCTCTACTGCTACTTCGTACAGCATTTTCTCAGACATAAGCAAAACTAGGACAACTGATCAGATCCTTTAAGGAGATCATCTTCATGGTCAGAGAGGTTTTACAGACCTACTGCTGGAACAGAAAACCCTTTGTCATCCCTGATCAATGGAAATAACCAGAAAAGCACTTCAATTCAACACCTAGCAGATGTTCCAGTCTAGGTGACCATTAATCCATATACTTCTCCCTCTTTTTTCCTCATGTCATTTTAAAGACAGACAGATTCATCTTTCTTCTTTTCACAGATATTTTAAAAAAACTCAGACAATTAAGCAAGATCCTTGGTGGTAGTGCTTAAAACAGATTTTTAAATTCTGTTACCAGAGACATACTGTACAGGGTTTATACTTGTCTGTCAGTCACTCAGCCAACAGCAGCCTTTTGTTATCCAAACACAGCTCAATCCTGGAAACAGGAGCTCAAGAAACCTCTTCAAAATTCACAAGAGCCTTCTTATAGGTTGGTGGTCACTTCTAGTGCTCTTCTCTCTCAGACAATCCCACACATTAACTTTGTTGTTATCTAATGTTTTTTTTTCTAGGAACACGCAGGAACAGAGCTGCATGTAAAATCCTTTAAGATTTAAGCTCAAGCGATGAACATACCATGTCTACCTAACCACACACAACTAAGGCTGCTGATCCACTACAATGTTAAACCAGGCAGCAAACTTCTTATTTATGCTTCTTCTTGCACTGAAGTAGTTTCCCTTGATTTCAGGATAGCAAACAAATTTCCAGGCATTAGCAGGTAACAACAATCCTTTCAGTTGTAATGAAGTCCCGAGCTCTACAGCAATTAGCTTTCATCAAGCTGAAAGAAAAGCTGGACTCACCAAAACACAGGTAGTCTGGGCTGCTATGAATGGGTACCTCATTGCCTTGCAATTTTGTAGCAGAAACTGGAGAGAAGACTCTCACATTAGAACACGAAATATATCCTCTGATTAGGCAAGAAAAACATCTCAAATGAAGTAGGACGCACAGAACAGGCGATCTGCTCCTTTTCACCTGAACATAAAACCGTTAAGCATTTTTTAAATTACAAAGTTATCACAGTAAATGGTCTTCTGGAAGATCAGGCAACAACAATGAACAGACTCTGCATCACACGCAAGTGGACTAAAAGTGACCATTACTCTTGGATAATTGGCCTCAGAGCTGCAACATATTAGATGAACGTAGGTAGTGCCATTGGACAGGCGTGCAGCAAGACATAGTGCCCTGGTTAATCACACGTGATTTCACCCTGTTGTATCCAAAGCACTAAGGATAAGGAGGCTTTGGAATGTTTATATAGAGAATACTAAATTATGAACAGAACACTTTGTCATTAGCAATGGCAGTGCAGCAGGTAATGTTCAGTATCAGAATTTAAGACCACAAAAGCCATGAAGTTCAAAAAAGCCCTAATTTCAAAACCAAGTAATTAGATTAAATCAAATCTGTAGTAAATATCTCCTTTATACATTTTACCTCATATAATCATGATAGTGACAGACAATAATATCTGATTTTTAGGAGCAACAGACTTACCACGAGCTTAATTTCAATGAGCCTATTAGAAAGGAAATACAAGAGGAATATATAGAAAAATAATTAGTCTGTCAATGGTCTTTATATTTAAAATGTATTAATCAAGAAAATGTATTTAAGATCTAGACACAAAGCTAAGTTATCACACATACACAGTTGGGTACACTGGAAGAAGCTGGATACGTGTGGTGTTGCAGATTTTGCACAGACAGCTGTACTCTTTACGTTATGGGGTAGATATTGGATAAAAGTCCAATCAATGACTCAAAGATTAGAAACAAAAGGGAAGCACAGGCCAATTTAATTAGGCTCCTACTCAGGCTTATGACTTACATTACAACAGAATTTATCAGCCAAGCTGACCATGGCTCCGTTGTCCAGGGAACAGAATGAGAAAGTACAAGCCTATATCTCAAGGGCCTTCAAAGCTAAGGCTTAGCAGGTGAAGAGAACAGAATAATAAAACAACGGATGTGGTTATTTCTAGTCAATCAGAAGAGTCAGTGACAGTACTCCATCTGCTTAGCTACAATCCATGTTGCACTTCCTACACGACAAACACACCAGAAATATAGCTTTGAATCTTCTGGGAAGTGGTACCCCTATCACAGCAATCTACCAAGATGAGAAGTTAGTTAAAACATCTCTTTCGCGATTAGTATTTATTATTCTGCAGATATTCTGCACGATTATAAATACAGGTGGAAGCAATCATTAGAAGACAACAAGGTCCACCAAAACTATGTGAATTTCCCTCAGTAAAAAAGATTGCCTAGAGTCATTGGCTCTTGATTGAGGGAGAGATTGCCTTCATAGACATGTTGGGAATGAAGCTTGCCAGGACATATGCACAAAAAATAGTATTGGTCTATATTATTGAGACTAACACAACCTTCAACATCTAAAGTGGGGCTTAGTGAATGCTTGCATAGCACTCTGCAAAGAAGATCACATGGGACTAGGGTTACAGATGGTGGCTAGAAATGCCCCTTCTCTAGATGCCAAGTACCTGAACTGTTACCCTTTGAAAACTACACTAGAATCAAAACCATGTAGTCCTCTACCGAGGAGAAAAAAAGAAAGGATTCTGCACCATTGATGCTCTTTCATCATATGCTGAAGTCCTTGCTTCATAGACTTTAATACTGTCAGCCTTTTCGTCTTCCTTACCTTGGTAAACATTACAGATATCTTATCAAGAACTGTTTCTCAAGAAATCTTTAAATTCTGGCCAGGTTAGCAGAAATCCAAGGGTTTCTGCTGACAGAAATGCCATCGCTGCATATTGTCAGAACGGGAACCCCACTGAGCAGCAGTGAGTCTGACCACCCACACCCCCGCAAGCGGAGAGAAGGGACATGTCACGCTTGCCACAAATATGTTGGTTTGGGAGCATTATGCCACAGCGACAACTGGAAAAGTCACAATCAACACTCTCCCTAAAAATAAGGCAATTCAGAAATGTCACTTCCGTTGTCACAGTTGATGTCACTGAAGTGTCACTTGGAATTAATAGTAGCCTAATCAAGCCAATTATAGAGTACTTATTTAATAGGCTCTTGGATTTGACTTTTGATACAAAAATCTGCATATTCCTAGATGTTATATGAATTTAAAATGCTTCCAAAGTTCAACTCCAACAGAGCACAGAGCCTACAAGACATTGAGTAAAATCCCTTTTCCTGTTCATGCACAAAAGGATGTGTCGCCTTGCCAGCTACAGTGTGCTTTGGCACAGCTTTGGGCAGTGATTCAACATGAATGCAAGACCTGAACCATCTCTCACCAAGCGCTGAACACTTCCAGCTCCTCCGCTGAAAGTTGTGGTCTCGCAAAGGACCAGACTCTGTTGCTTTGTTTTGCAGGTGACATAGAGTCATGGATAAAGCAATGCAGATGTGTGGAGATGCTCAGGCTCAGAGACGCCTCCGTAACTCGAGAGGTATCCCTGGTCCTGGTCTGGCCATTCAACCAGAATCACCTGGTTGCATGCTGCAGTCCCTGTTCATCTGGCACTGGAAATGAGGTTTGCCTGCAAACCTGCATGCTGATGCTTCAGAGTCAGGAGAGGTACTTCAGCACTCCCACTCATCTACCGCAGAAGCAAAACTGGGCAGAAATTCTTCGGTGACATCTATTTTCTCCTTTCTTTAGTATGGAGGCTAATGAAGAGTTTCATGTACACATAATTGTCATGCACAGTAGTTTAATCTCCCTGTGCGGTGCTTATGGTCTAAACACACAAAGAAGATACATTGAGTCTTACAGAAATTAAGTACTGGGGCGTAAAACAAGCAGGAGGGAGGAACAGTGATGTTACTTCCTCAAGGAAGAACATCCTGCCTCTGGGATAACAGGTGCCCTTGAGGGAAGGTCAGAACAAAGCAGTTACAGTGTCAAGAAAGTGACTTTCTCCTTTAATAAAACACAAATTAGTAAATGCAGACATGCAAGGCAAGCTGGTACAAAGTCACATTTTAACTCCTTAAACCCCAAAAGGCAGCACATCTCCTCCCATCAGAATGCCAAGAGCAGGGCCTTGAAAGGTATGTAAAGGAGGGGCTTCTACCCAAAACATCATCCCCAGCCTTGTCCCACACAAGGCCCAGTGCTCACCTCTCCCATGGAGGCAAAGGCTGTGCCTCACAGCCAGGGTGAGGGTCTCTGCCTCCCCCCTTGCCTTCAGATCAGGCTACTTACCATGCCAATCACTTTCAAACCTCTTATAAACAACAAAGCAGCATGATCTGCAGAGGAGGAAATTCACCATTTCAGCAAGGAGAAAAGAAAAAGCACTATGTTGGCTGGGTTTATTTTATTCTAAAAGGGATAGGTGTTTGGAATATTTGCAGCAGTGAGGCGAACGAATGGGTTGTCCATGGGTAAAGTGGAAAAGGGCATATGATACAGACATTTATCATGTGCACATTTATAAGCTACGTGCGGTTTATAGCATAATTAATCAGTACTTGTCTCCTATTCTGTATACAAATGCAGCCTCCTGTCTTCCCAGGCACATTCGATAAATAACTAATTTATATCCTTCTGTGATCCAAATCATATTCTCCCTGATGGAAGATTCTGGGAGAAGTAATTCAAATTCCCACACGTGGAAACTCCAAAAAGGCAGCGGAAGCACTATCCCTGCACATCCTCAGAACCTGCATGTTGAATCCCTGCAGACTCTAAGGTTCACTCATGGCCACTCTGCAATATGTACAAAGCAACACCAAAAATGTATGTATGGTTGTGTATACCTGACTGGAACAAAAGAGAAAGGTGGTGAAAAACTGTATCCTCAGAGAATCACTGCTGCTCTTCAGTTCTCACCACCAATGCTTCATCTTTTTGTACATGGTCCTGACTCTTCAGAATATGAAGCCAGAATCACAATCCAGAGACCGACTAGCCCTACTTTTGAGATCAGTCAGAACACATTTATAAAAAGTAAATGCAATACACAAATTTGAGGTCTTTCTCCCCGCAAATAATCTCACTTGTGTCATACACAGCAAAAGTATTCAGCTCCATATAGGTCCCCACTTTGTAATTATAACTTGCCACAATTTCATGATTTCTTACTTTATATTTACTATTCTGTTTTGCTACAGTACAGAGTTTCCTCTATTGCAATCAGCGTGGGTGTCTGGAGTGTGAGCTGTTAGATTTCTGCTCCTCCCTTCACATCAACATGCTGGAGGTTATCATAAGCAGCAAGAGTAAAGATCCTGGTTAGAGGTTTCTAAGATCTCACACAAAAACATAGTAGTTGTGAGAACGAAAAAAATCTTTTATCCTTAACAAAAACTTCATGGAACACAAACATATGATTTAATGGGAATAGATAAAATTGAGCAAATTATTTGTGGGTTTGTAAGCGCTGTATAAGCAAGACATAACATAGTGAAGCATCCACTGAAACACCAATTCTTTACAATTCAGTTAGAGGAGGACTCACTGGACTTGGAAAAAGCAAAGAGTATGCATCATGCAAGAGTGTTACACCTGCCTAAAGAAAAAACAATCCTTTTGTTTTGGACATATCCTTTTCCTCGACATGTAAATGAAAAGAAAAAAAAAAAGGAGATAACTTTTTCTTTCCAAGATGTATGTATTTATATAGATTTTTATATACTGCTCCATTTCAACCCATAATTGATTCTGCTTTGTAGAGAATTATTCAAAAAAAGGGTACTTTGTCAAAAAATTAAGACTGCTCAGACAAAATTACAAAGAGACCAAATCACAGTCATATCAAGCCATATTACTTTCTACTTTGTTCCTTTCTTGTGGACGTCTCACAAAGCATTTCCATTTTACACAAGGGCGCACCCAAAGTTCAGATAAAGGAATCCTGCAATTGTTGTTTCTTTATTTAGAAGGCACTAAACACACATCAACGCAGGACAAAAATTCAGTGTTCTTTAAGGAGCATTAAGGAGGAGCAACATCAGCAGCTTCTGTATTTTTGTGTGTATTATCTGCAATATCCAAGCACGCAGGCATTCCTCAAAGAACCTATGTGAATTTTATCAATGGAACATCTCTAATCCCTCCAACACTTCATGTCTGCCTTCAGCAACTAATGAGTTAAAGATGATAAATGCCATTAACAAAGGAAAGATCCTCTTTCCTTTGTTTCACAAAGAATGGGGAAGCCTGACTTCTAGCAATGTATTTTTACATTCAGACAAGTTCCTTAAGCGGAAAATTTTGCTTCTAGTTTAACATTCTACGTGGAAAAAAAAAAAGGTTTTGATCATCCAGAGGACAATAATAGTATAAAAGTCATAAAAACTACTGTTTCCTATTACTAATTGTATCTGTGTATTTCCCTCCTACAGGAAAATATATACTGAAATGTACACCAATGCCACAAAATCCACATAGTCTGTCTTAATTTCACAGAGAAACTCTTACCAGGGCAAAGAAGAAATATGTATATCTCAACATTCTACGTGGATTAAATATTAAACCATTAAATATTACGTATCTGATCTGCATTTTTGAGGTAAAATTTGCCATTCATAATCCAAAGGGGGCCCAAATAAACAACTGATGTCATAAACAAAAAAAATGGTTTCAGGTTTTTTGTTTTAACAAATAATAGGTAAACTACAGACCATACAGCTCAGTCTTACAGTCTCTCCTTATGCTGGTTAATGTTTAGGTCCTCAATTAATTTTGAAGGGATTGTTTTATAGAACCAGGAGAAAAGGAATCATTAAGCACTAACAGTAGTTCTAGCTTCATGCACTGATTTCATTAAAAAAAAAACAAACAGCCGAATGACACAAATATTATATGAATAGGTAACAGAATTTACCAAACAAGACTATAAGTTAGCAAAATGTCAATAAAAAACATTGACTCTAGTATCTGTTTAAAAACACATGGTATTTTATTGTTCTTTTGAACCTGTCAGTTATAAGCCACCTTGACCTCTTCTGTAATGAGGGGGCAAACATTGTGTCTTCTTCAGCAAACAAAATTACCAGAGGTAACAGACAGCAAGTTTTCCAAAGAAAAATGGCTCTACTTTTAAAAAATTCTTTGCAAATGCACTCATTTTAACATCACACACAATTAATTACTTCATTCAGCTGTTTTGTAAAATCCATGCATTTATATTTTACATCTAACAGATCTTAGTATTACACTTGGAATTTTATCAGAAAGGTAAGAGCAGCAATCATCTATTAAAAAAGACAACTATCTGCAAGTATAGCCTGGATCTAATAACAGAGAAAAATCAACAAAAAGTTTATTAGTAAAGTGTAGTTTTGCTTTTAAGTCTTTTTTTTCCTCCAAGTTTTACACATTTATAGAATTATTTAATTTCTGACTTTTGGATCTGGACACTAATAGTGAAAGAAAACATTTGAGGAACAAGCATTATAAGCATTTATGTTTTTAAAATATACCAGGTAGTCAAGTCATTAACATGTCAATTCACACCCCAATTTAATACAGGTCTGGGAGCAATCACATGGTACCATTTCAAGTGATGTGGCTGATATGCCAGGGTGCTTTCACTACGACTGGCAAGCTAAGACAGTGTCTCAATACATAGGAAACAGAAAGCAGTTCAGTAAGGGTTTTAAAGCATCTGAGAAGTCAGAGTCAAATTACAGAATCACAGAATCTTAAGGGTTGTAAGGGGCCTCCAAAGATCATCTGGTCCAACTGTAAGTTTTCAATGAATTTAGGGGGAAGAGTAAGGTCCATCCACCCTGTTCTGGAGATTGTCTGCTGAAATCCCATAGATAGGCTTTCGCAGCACTTCCAAAAAAAAAACCTGCTCACACCTCTGTTGTGTCCTTCCACCTGATGTATTCCTCTGTAAAGACAGATGCAACTTGATTCTCAGCTGAAGGCACTACTGTAGGATATACAGCAGAAATTATACATCCCTATATAACACAGTATATTCCTCACAGTGAGGAGATAAAGGTCATTTGCATACACAGTAATGGAAAAATAAAACAAGTGGAGAAGGAATCATTCTGTCTGTTCCTTTCCAAGGAATTTATACTACCTTTCTGCACGTTTCTGAACTTCTGACTGTAATACAGGGCTGGTAGAAGCAGCTGAGAAGGATCTGCACTTTCTACCAGGATTTTCCCCCAAAACACACACATCTGTGACAAGCTAACAAAAGTGTATACCTCTGCATTTAAATGCATACAGCAACACTGTATTGCAACACAAGCGGACACAAGGACAGACTTTCACCTCCCTCAATCCTAAAACCGAACCATGAAAGTATCTGATGCGGTACTGGTTATAAAGACTTTTTTTCACATGTTATGACCACTAGTATTTTACACAGTAATCTGCAAGTAAAGAAATTGCATTAAAAAAGCTCCAAACATTTTAAGTCCTTCTGGCATACCCCACTCTCTCCAAGTTAAACACAGACAGCTATAGAAAGGACACACAGCACTGCCTATTCAGAGGCAACACCGTGAATACATTCAATTAAAACTGAGAAACATAATCTTGAAAAAGGGGTACGGCAACTACATTTCCCACCGGGCACTCGACCTCATCTCAAGCACTATGCTACACGCAAGCTGAAATATTCCTTCCTTCCCATGCAATAAAAAAAGCCCCAAACCCCATATCTCTATCTGTGAGGAAGAGGAGACGCTTACCTTCATTTCTGTAAACAAAAAAATCTTTTAAAAATCAACAAAAGAGCCTTGAGTTCCACCACCTTGAACAGAAAACGCATCTAAGAAGGCATCGCAGAAAAGGAGGGGAGCCGGTGGGCAGCGCTGAGGAAGGGGCGACTCTGCCCGTGCCCCCTTTTTCCGGCAGCAGGCACGACAATGCGCCAACACCCCCCTCCACATCACAGCAGGCTACTGTAGCCAGGAGACAGAGGTGCTTAAATTAGAAAACCGCTGCCAGAGGAAATAAACGGGAACCACAGCGACCCCCTCGACCCCAGCAGCTATCAAATCCGGGAAGATATAGTGCACATCTGTTTTACGAGGCCCCCAGGGAGCTCCAACTCCAGCTACTTACCCTGTCTGCATTATTAATAGATGTTAATGGCGCCATTATATCGAAAAGAAGCCTCTTCCTCTTTATAATATGGAAATTCCAAGTTGGTTGGTTGTTTTGTTGGTTTTGTTTTTGGTTTTTTTTTTAATGAAAAAGAAAAAAAAACCTCCTACACAGTGTGAGGCAGCAAATAGCTTCCTGGTCCTGCAAGCAGCAGAACTGCACATCCCCCCCTCCAACCCTGCCGTCCCCAGCTATCGTCAATATACTGATTTGGTAGACAAAATCAATTCAAGGCAGCAAACAACCGCAGTAAAGCAAACAGGCAGACAAAGACTTCCTGCCAGAAGGCAATTCCTGAATACACAGGTTTTTTTAATAATAAGGTTCTGAAAGATTTCAGCTAGAGCCTATAGATATATATTTTAATGCAAACGATGCAGTATATAAAACAGAATAAACCCACATCTTTTGGGTGTCTTTTGCCTATCTAAATACATGGTTTTATTTCTTCTGCTCAAGTTATCTGTCACCTCAAAAAGTATTATTTAGACTGACTCGATGACAAAGTATCCTCTGTCAAGCCTTTGATTTAGTTGACGAATAAAGGAATGTGAGCCTAAAGTATCCCTAGGCTGTGTTTTTGTTAATGCACGGATTTCCTCCGGGTCCATTCATCCTCAAGGTAGGTGTACTGCAGTCATGCACCAAAATGTCAGAAAGACCTTCCGCACAAGATATTGACCTATTTTAATCTGATCCATGTATAAATGCAATGGAGCTACCACTGGGAATAAAGTGAACCAAAGATGCATTTTTAACCCTTTTATAGCACTGTACACGGGGGGAACAAATTCGCATCAATAACAAACGCATTCTCAAAGACTGGAGGAGAACGGAGCTTGCTTTAAGCAAGTCTCTTCCGCTGATGTTCAGAGTCATGCGAAATGCCATTGCTTACTCTCAGAACCAGGCACATCTTCTCTGCAGTTTCATCCTACAATCAGGTAAGTTTGACCAGTTTTGGGGTTTTTTTAAAAAATAAATAAATTAAGAAATGCCTGAGTCATAGGCTTTACCTCATCAGTTTTCACTCCACTACACAAGACACCAATTTTAACTCAAATATAAACCAACTGAAACATCTCTAACCGCACAGGAAAAGCAGCTTCCTTCAGGATGGTAATATCCCAGCACTAATTGCGTGGTGAATTTTTTGCATATTGGGATTGGGGGGGTGTGTGTGGGGGGATGTGTGTGGGGTGCTGAGAGAGTGAACGTGTCAAGAATCACCTTCTCGTGTTGCAGATGCATGCTGCAGCTGTCTGCCGGCTTTCGAGAAATGAATGAGAAGTGCCGCTAATTCTTCCAAGACAAATGTAAGGGATTGGGCTTTGTTGCTCGCTTTGCCTCTGCGGCTTTGGAGACGACGCGAGCACGTCGCAGCCGCAAAATCACAGGGTCCGCCTGTATTAACTGAATTACAGACAGCGCTGATGTGATCATCTTCATCTCTCTCTCTCGCTCTCTAATTATTTATCCAGATCAAGTCTGACTGCTGGAAAATTAGCTCTCTACAGGAGGTAACCAAGCTGAAAGGTTCTTTTTACCAAGAAATGATGGGCTGGCCTCTAGCAGTACACACGCCAGCGTGCAGTTGTAAGGAAATGTCACAGGATGTAAATTTGCAAGTAGATTTCTCTTCCTCGCAGAAAAAGAAATGAGACATTTGTAGAAGATAGGAAAATATCCATATATTTATACAGACACACAAAATAAATAACAGTCCAAATTGCTGGCCCTGAACTTAAAAGACTTTACTGAACGGGAAGGGAGGAGAGGTATATTGGCCGTATCCTCTTTTCATTGCTTTATATGCTCAATCCTGCCTGCTTGTCTACAAACAAGTTCATAGTAGTTCACTTACGCAAGGATTTCACTTCCTGCCCGCAACTGCAACAACACCAAGTTTTAGTTCCAATGCTGGGGGGGGGAAGTGGGAGGGGAAAGACAGAAACTGAATCAAACCAACTTACAGCAGAATGAACAAAGCTTAACAATAAAATAAGAAGACAATAAGCTTTTTTTTAAAGCTCAGGATACTGCTTTAGCCTGTAGCAATCTAAAAGCAACTGTGGATGTATTTTTATTTTCCTTCCTTTTTTAATTTTTTTTTAAAAAAGTGTTATTAAACCTGCCAGACAAACAAGGGTAGTGTAAAAGGAACAGCTTTGAAATTATTTTCCAATTAGCAAGACTGTCATTATGAGTTGATTCACTGTACTGCAATGGGTATATGGATGGATACATTTTTAACACACTTTAATGCACACTTTGGTCCAATTCTAGTCACATGTATGCCAGTATAAACGTTAATGCTAGAGAGCTTTAACTTACCATTGGAAGCACTGAACACATAACACATTGACATTAGAACAATGCAGCTGTATGAAACACAAATATGCTGACTCTGATACCGACCAGCTTTGGAACTTAATTGTTTAAAAAGAATTTTGCTTGCTTTGCTTCACAGCACTTGTGGTAGTTCCAGCGTGTCAAGTCTTCCCCAATCTTTAATTGCATTGGGTGTTAGGCATGCCAGGGATGGGTGCGAATAGTTGTCAACCCACCTGACTGCAGAACAAAGAGCATTTTTTTCTTCCAGCATTTGTTACTGATGCTTGAGCCACACCCTGTCATCCTTCAGAACATGCTCTCTCACATCGTCCTTTTTCCTACTCACACAGAGACAATTTCTTCCCAATAACATTTGCCATTCTCTCCAATTACTATATTGGGGTTTGCCTTTTACTGAATCCCCTGCATGTTTATTTTCAAGGGAGGGAGAGGGGCTGTGGGTACAGCTGTTTCCCGCAGCACGGGGAGCCCCAAAGCTAGGATGCCATGGCATGCCACAGCCTTGCTCCCCTTGTCCACCTTGGGATGCTGCTGGCAGATTAGGAGTCTCACCCCGCTTACTCAGCTGTGGGAGGGGAAACAACCTCCATGGTTGTAGACCAGGCTGATCAAACCTGGGATGAGAGGGCAGACAAGATAAATGCAAAAACATAAGGGCTGTGTCTGGCTCCTCTTCCCACTACCAGCCGCAGGCACTTGCATGAGGGGCTGAAACCCTGCAGGGATCATTGCTCCCCATTTTGCCCCCTCAAACCCTCCGAAGACTGGGCGTTTAACCTTGCAAACTGCTCTTGGTCTGGGCCACAGCCATGGAAAGGTCATTCCCCTGCTGCTCTGTGGGAAGGCCCTTCTGCCTTTCATTTCTCACCTACACTCCTGTTAGTCCTGCAGATCACACACAGTGCCTGGCCCCTCCAGAAATTGAGACAACAACATAAAACACTTGTAGGTTAACTACATAATACCCAGAAGCATACTGTGGTTTTTTTTTGCAGATGTGTATAGAACAAGTCAGGAATATGCCTTGTTTATTTATAATATAAGTAAACAACATAAATCAAGGTGTAGATAATGCGAGAATTGGTACCTGCAAAGCAACCCACATGCCCTTTTCTGCCTGTCAGAAATATTTCCTGCATCACCTCAATTTTCTGTTCTTTAAGGTCTGGAAGCAACAAGACACTACAGTTTCTAACGCTGCCCTCATCAACTTTTTCAGCAACGACTTGGCTGCATTTTTGGTAGCTCCATGACAGCAGGTGAGCTGTAGGCATCCTTACAGCCAACAAAGCAGTCCTTTCATTCTTCATTTCCTGAGGCAAAGTTACACCTTCTGACCCAAAAGCAGCAGGAATGGTGTTTTCCCTCCAAATTTTAGGATAGGTGAAGTTAAGGAATGGCTTGACTTAACCTGGATTATTTTTTCAAGCAGGAGTAGAGGGTTTACTTGGTCTTTTATCTTTCCTTAACAGAGCACATGCATCTAACGTATGCCAATCCTAGCCCAAAAGGGGAAAACAGTTTAAGAAACCCCAATGCTATGGCCTTTGCGAGGCTAGGCTTTTTTGGGCTTTAGGGTTTTTTTTTGTTTTAAAAAGAGCTTTTTGTTCATCTGTTCCTTGGTATTTGACATGTTATCGTCCACAGTCTTGAGAAGCCACAGTGCACTCAGGCTATAGCTAGATTCTGTGTCAAGCAGCACAAAGAAGCTTTTGCCACTTTAATCTCTGAGACGCAGAAAACAAAAACCCCAAATTTTTGATCACATGATTTTTCAGCAAAGCCAGAATTTAAAAAATAAATCTTTATATCCCAGGACCATCAGACTAACTGCTGAATGTTCTCATTGCTGTTCTGAAATGGAGTGTGGGCTGAGATACCTACTGAAGCTTTCTCCTGCTGCTGCCATTGCTTCTCATCAGGTATGCATTTTCAAAAAAACTTGAACTTGCATCTGCACCTCTTCTGGGACACACTGGAGACATGAGTTCTTGCACCATCTGTTATTTGTAGCATCCCCGCATAGGGATGCCAGGATGTGACAGCACCCAGATCTGCTGCAGGCACAGCAGCAGTCTGCAAAGAACAAGAAGGTGAGCCATGAGGGGAAAGTCATTCAGACTGGGATAGCAACTGAGAAACACATAGGCAGTGGATTATGTGACACTGATCTGACTAGGCAGGAGCTGACAGTCAATAGGAAAAACCCCAAACACTTTTTCCACAAGACAGCAAATTAGCAACTTTTAAGGCACCTTGGTGGCAAAGCCAGCACAGTATGGGAGGAGGGATTCGCATTCCAGGTCTGCTGCCCTGCTTCACTGCAAGTCACCACCCTTTTCAGCCAAGAGTTGCAAGGACCTAATGCACAATGGACATGGGTGGCACAAAGTCAGCAGTGACTTTCCTCCAAGTGCTGGTAGTGACCAGAGGTCCTGCATGTATCACTGGGGCACTACAGAGGCTTTCCTGATGTGTGACACGATGCACCCTGTTAGATGTCCCCTTGCATTCTGGTTTCTGATGGAAGGGTATAATGAACCTGTTTTCCCAACACTCTTGGGTTATCTTTTGAACTGATCAATCCTGCTTAAGACTTGGCAAATGGGCTTTAGAATGTCACATTAATGTTGCTGAAAACGTATCTGAAGGAAAGTCAGCAGGTCTCCAGAGGACTGACACTGCATGAATAGAAAACAAGCCCTAAATCTAAAAAGCAGTACAAGGCACCACAGTATAAAAACATACATAAATACTCAATACCTTCCTGAAGAATGCTAATGGTAAGCCCCTGAAGTTTATTCACTGTGAGTTGACTCCTTCAGTGTAGTAGTTGCATCTTCTGCAATCAAAAGTAGAAAACCAGAAGACTTTAACAGGAGTGGAACTGAGCTACCAAGTACCAGGACTTGTTATTTTTTTAGATCACAGGTGTGCTGTTAATCTCATTTCCATTCAACCTTTGCACCACTCAAACAGGCTGTTTGCTGTACAGGTGGACACCAGCCTCCTGGCACAGGGATTGTGAGAAGCATGCGCCTGGATGTCCTGCACCTTGTGTGCTTGCAAGCTCCAGGTAGCCGCCCTGCAGCAACCAGGTAACCCACTCCTTTTCTGACACACACTGCATTTTCCTTCTCAGAAAGCTTCCCTCATCTCCCATCAGCTTTCCCTCAAATGAAACCTTAATCCTGATGACCTTTCTGAACATCAGCCCTCCTGCCTTTTTTTCTTTTAAATAATCCCTATCTCTAATTGTCCTCAGGCACACTTATTTATACCACTTTTCTTTCTTCATGCAAATTTCAACTCTGTGCAAGCATAAAGTTGTTGCTGTAGATCTTTAGGGGTCTTTCCCTCCCTCCTCCCCAAACTCCTTTTCCTCCTTTTAAAAAAAAAAAAAAAAAAAAAAAAAAAATCACTCTCCTACTTAAAAAAGCCCTGCAAGTTGTTTCCTGACCATACCCAATCCTCCCATCACTTTGTCAGGAGTGCTGGACTCTCTTTTACAATCAGAGATTGTGATGATAAATGACAGCCTCCATAATCCAGCAAGTGATGCTGTCCAGGGCCAAAGCCACTGGCAGATGTGGAGGTCCCTGCTGAGTGCACCAGAGGGGAGAGGGCACATCACTCACAGCAGTAAAATCCCATCCACGGTCCAGTTGCTAGGGTCCAAGCAGTGTCAAAGCCCGCTTTTCAGGCTACAGAGCACACAGTGCTTCCCAGGCTTCTCTGGCCAGCAGATTTTGCTTTCACTTTAGACACAAAATAAGGAAAAAACCCTCCGCTTCCCCGAAAGAAGGCTGTATGCAACGTTGTACATTTCTGCCGCTCCAATATTGATGGTCAGTTGAACGATGAATTCCAGTGCTCTGGGGATCAGCTTCTTTATCCAGGAAAGCTATCTTTAAATTTTGAAGGAGCCCAGAGTGAGCAGGTTTTGAGGAGTGGAGATTCAAACCACACTTTCCACCTCACCCCTACAAAGGGTGTAGCAGGAGCGCCAGTCAGAATCACATTGTATTCCTTCCCAAAGGATCATGAACACTTTTACAAACACTTAGATATCTCCGCACATTCACAAGAAGATGATAACCATCACTTCCACCTCATCCAATTCTTTGCTGGAAGGAAGCTTATTTAATATGCCTAAGGTCAGACGTGACAACTGTTCAGGTTGTTTTGGGGTTCCCCCCACCCCACTTTGTTTTCAGGGTTTTTGTTTTGGGGTTTTTTAAACAGCTGCAGCATCATCCTCTCCTTTGGGAGCAAGCTTGCTCTGCCAGTAGCAGCTCCGAGCTCCTCAGGCTGTGCTCAGCCTGAATGGCTCTCAGGGAAGCAACATACAAAGATTGAGGTGGAGGGAAAGAGGGGTATAACTCTCACTACAAGTGCCTCAGTTTTGTCCTGCCTTCTGTCTGGACCATCATTGCCTCACATGGACCTGGTGATCACTCAACAACGGAGATTTAAGATGCAACCACCAGCATCTTCACTGATACAATATCTACCACAGCACACCAAGAGTGTTTCCACTGGTTTCCAGTAAACCTAAAAAAAAAAAGAAAAAAAAAAATCCTCAAGGGCAACTTCCAACCAAAGCTCTGGTACCTGCACTGGCACTTTGAGGCTGCCATTCGCCTCCAAGCAGCTGTGCAATATGCTGCATGAGTCACTAACCGCTAGACAGAGATTCTTCTTTCTTTAGGTTAGAGTAGCCTCATTCTGGTAAGTTACCTAACACTGAACTGGAGAGTAGGTGGTAAGAGACTCTTACGGTGCCTCTTGCAGACCTCCTCTCTTGGGCAGACACAGGGCAAGGGATACACAGCCACTTCATAACCACCTGCAGGGCACACCTCAGCTCAGTGCAGTCAAGAGCACCATTCCTCTGGTTGCAGCAACACTCATGCTTCTTGTCTCACCCTTGCAAATACTTGTTTTCAAAGGTCTTGATGAGTTAAACATCTCAGGACAAAAGCCCACCACACCCCAGCAAACGGAGTGAAAACACTGAGCTTGTGCTACCAGAGCTAAAGTGCAAGGTGCATCTCAAAGAAGAGGGTTCTCAGTTTGGCTAATGACACCACAAACTGGCACCCAAGAAGGATTTAAGGGAGAGACAACTGAAGGCAGCCATTTCCCTGCAATACATCTCAAAATTTCCCGTGACATCACTACCTTGACAATTAGCTAAAATAATGTGTTTTTCTTTCAGTTGCCTGTATTAAGAAGTATTCTAATTTAAGCCTGAACTTCAGCAAATCCTTAAAACAATGGTTTCTTATTTGTCAGCCTCTGAGATGAACACTAAGCAAAGAATAGTCAAAAACTCTGTCAGACATATCCACCACTAGGTGAGCTCCATGGAGTGGGGGGAAGGTGTGACCTATGAGTAGACTGAGGAATTTGGGTCCAACTTTGCACCTTCCCATATAAAATGCCTGTATCATCCTCTAAGACTTGCTTCCCTTTGTATGCTACCCCTTAGCAAGGAAGGGCAAGAAGTTAAAGCTGTTCAGCAGGAAAAGCAGTCTCTCTCAATGATGAAAAACCCCCAATTTTTTCTCATCTCTGCCTGCCACGTTCATGTTCTTCGCTCTTACGTGTCAAGAAAAATTAAATCCCAAATTTACATGAAAATGAGCAGTATATTGCTGAATTCCTAAGGACTGCATTCACTACAGACAATGAACAGCACAAGTCCAAAAGAGCAATTGCTGGTTTACATCATCTGAAGAAGTCATCATTTATTTTTTTTAATCTTGAAATTGATGTTAAGCATAAAGATATTAAATTGGGATTGGGCCCTTTGGCTGAAGCAGAACAACAAAAGCCAAGCCTTTTGGGTTGCTATAAAGGCCAAACTTCTTCCAAAAATCTCTCTAATTATAACTGATTTACATGCAAGACAAGCAGTTAAAAAGGGAAAAAAAAAAAGTCAGACTCCCAGCTATTTCTCCACAGTGAGACTGGCTGGGCAAACAAAACCGTATTCATTATTTATCTCAGGGCAGGACCCAGAGTCCTTAACCAGGTTAAGGGTCCTATTGTGTTAATCTTTACATTAGCCCAATGTAACACGCACGGTATTTAAACAAAATAATGTCAACCTCTCTTTAGTAAAGGGGCTGTTGGGGGGGGGGGGGGCGGAAACACCACCTCCAACCCCCCCTCCTCCCTACACACACATTGCGGAATAATCTGCCACCTTCTATAAACGCTGCCATTTGTCTTCTCTTTAGATACATTGCAGGAATATTTCCATATAAGCCCTATTATAATAAAAACGACAATGTGACAAACAGCTTTGCAAATAGGTCTGCTGCTCCAACAAAGCACAGACGCAATGCACTGATTTGCAGAAACACCCTGTATAATTCACAGTTGCTACTAGTTGACTTGAAATCCAGTAAGTTGAGGCGGTAGCTTTATCTTCTCCATCATGTTGCCTACTTCCTTACGCAGAGTTGAAGAAGAACATGTGCTCTACTCCTGCAACGGGTCCCTCAATCCCTTCTCCTCCCCTCCAATTTACACTGATTAGAGGTTTCAAAGTCTTAGAGGTTCATTTATCAGTTCTATTTAAAATGCTGATTTTTACTTGTTTCCTTTGAATGCAGATCAATACTGCACAGATGATAAACATGAACTGTTTACCATTTAATACTTTTTCATCTTAGTATTGAATATCCTACAGTAAGCTTAAGAAAAAACAGTTCCTGGATAGCATTTACATTCCCCCACTTTAGCCTATTCCCTATTTTATCTGCAATACAATACATAAGCCTGAGTGTGTTCTTTTAATACACCCATCGTAACATTCAGGTATTGAATGCAGCAGAAAGGATCTGCATCGCAAACTGTTCACTGCTCATTTTAAAGTTCCTCAGATTTTGTGGTGAGGCTTCAGCATACACGTTCTTTGCAAAACAATGCCCCAACGTTAAGATATCACCACATCGGTTTCCTATTCAGTCTTCACCACAAGAAGAGAAGCCACCATTTTCTTTTCGATACATGCAAATTAAATTGTTTGTCTCTACAGAAAGTGTAAAGCACAGAATTCCGCATTTCAGTGGTGATACTGTCACCTAGCATTAAAAGCAAGTATTAATTTGTAAATCAAGCGCCTCAATCCTGTTCAAAGGAAACAATTAAGCATTTAACGGACTAACAAACCAACGGGAATATTCCTTTTATTTCCAAGGTACCTCACAACCACATAAAATTCCCCTCACACTGATGATCTGCATCAGAACAATCAGACTCTTGCACAACCTAATTTTCCATAGGTTTGAGCTTACTGGATTCTTGCTCAAGCTATACCGTTTATACTGCTTCATATTTAGCAAAATGAATCACTGCTTACACATATTTGGGATCATTAGACTTAATTTTACATTTTAGAGCCTTAAAAAAAACCCCACAACAACGTCTTGCAAATATCCTGTTTACGAAATGCTACAAATTCTTTACCAGTCACGCAGTATTTTCAGCTTTTAAAAGAAAAAGCTCAAAATCATTTTTTCTAGCAAGAACATTTAAGAACGCCTTATCTCATTAAAATAAAGTTTTTAAACAATGCCTACATTTAACTTACATAATGCAGTAGGTTTTCTGTAATTGTCTAGTAATTCCAACTATTCAGTAATACAGGAGATTTAAAGTGCAGCTTAGGTACAGCAAGATTTGTATTTTTCCAGCAGCCCTGGGAAACTCCGATGAAGTTAATACACTGCACTGACAAGAAAATAAACCTCAAAAACAGTCTGGCGAAGTAGTTTAGCAGATGTTCTGCAGTTTAGCAGGGCTTTTCTTTTGCTGGAAGCTTTAAGAATTTCAACAGGCACTATTTCACAAATAATCTTTCAAACTCTGCATTGCCATAGCTGCGATAGGAACCAAAGCTGCAAGAGTCATGGCTCTCTAGTAATACACAACAATCCTAACATACCGGGTGGCAATTGAAAGATACATGAATTAACTTTGGTTTCCTATCTTTAAAAAGGGTCAAGTGAGATGCTGATTGTCAGACAATCACTTTGTTTCAGACATTTTTATTAGACAAAAGGCTTACAGTTAGCACTGCATTGTGCCCCACCCAGCTGGCTGAGAATTGTCATCTTCTCACTCCATTAGGCTGTAGGGCTGTATTACAATTTTCTAATTAAGCATCCCCTCAGATACATGTGTTTACCTCGGAAAAAAAAAAAAAAAAAAACACAAAAAACCCCACCACTCTCTTCTTTCCCTCCCCTCCCAAATAATCTTTGGTAGGTCAGATGCAAGAAGGAAAAAAACCCGCATGAATAACACAATGAAGGAAGAGGATAGTACTGACCTTTTCCTGTATCAACGTCTTGCATTTCTCCCTCCCTTGCTGGTTTCTTAAACTAGAAAGCCAATTCTTTACAAATTAAGAATTACCAGAAGAAAACCCACAATCAAATACCTTTCTTTAAAGCACTCGCTCCTCCAAGAACCAGGCAAGCCTGGATCCGTCAGTTATTTTCCCTAAAAACATATATAGATATATATATGTATTCTGAGGACAAGGATTTTCTACACACATCCCCTGCATCAATCTCATTCTATTTGCATATGACATATTATGTGTAACAGTTAAAACAAGATGAAGCATTATTGTTTCCCCTCCTTCCACCACGCATATGTATTGACAGTACTACACAACTGCACCATATGTGGAAAGAACGTTAAAAACTTTATACTTACAAAATCCAAGTTACAAGATTTTCAGTGAACACATGAATTGAGTCACTTAATTTGTAAGAACAGTAAATGACAAGTTTCTCATGAAAGTATGTTGCATTTACTTAACCACTGTTTTCACGTGACTGATTTGAGGCAGTCGGACCTTCAATGTTAAACACCAAGGACACACTGTAAGAAAATACCAAAGGCACCCCTGGAGTACAGAAAACATTTTCTGTTTTTAAAACAGCTTCAAGCAGTATCATGTTCTCCTAGGTCTCATGATGTACATTGTTTCATTCAAGAACTTATAGTCCTCAATTATCTTTTTAAACATTAGTCTCACCAAGACTAGCCAACAACAATATTAACACAAGTCAAAATGGAGTATCTCTTAGCCTGATGTATTCAAGGGGAAAAAAATCAGGTAGGACATCGCTTTTTCACAGGAAGGCACATCTCCCCAATCCCTTCTATTTCTAAAAGTGATCTTATGGGCATCTATTACTTCTCTCCTTTTTAAAACCTACTTTGCATCTCCAGACCGCCATCCTGCACCTATGCGGTACTAAGTCTTCCAAAATAAGGAGTTCTTCTCAAGGTAAAATATAGGCATATTAAGAAGAATCATTACTTCTTACACTAACATTTCCCAGCATGTATCTGACAAAATCCTATTAATCTACAATTACTCAGCCTGTGGTGAAAAGCAGCCAACTCTTCCCTTCTGAACGGGCATATTTAACGCAACGTTGTTTCATGCTGGTAAGACAGTTCATATTCTTAGAACACACTATTTTCATATGAAATAAATTGTATTTGTTACCATACCTTAGTTTTGTTTGTGATTTTTATCACAAACACTGACTGTTGAGCGGTATTAATGTACACCTTGTGGTACCTACCTTCTGGCATTTCAATGGCTCAGGAAAGACCGTAACATTGCCACAAATTAATTGAAAGCTATCTTTCTTTCACAGGGAATAGGTGCTGGCAACGTGAGTACTGGAAATGCAGGCAAATTCTTTCCTAGTGACTTTGTTTTTTTTTGGTATGAGCAGCAGTGCCTTTCAGATATTACCCATGATGCCTCCGAACCAAAAACATCTGCAATATGCTACACTCCCCGTTTGTCGCAATCAGCCCGCCTATTTAAAGAGGGGGGATAGCAACCCCTGCTTTTTACTTGCTTTAGCAGAGGGGGTTGGACTCGATCTTTAGAGGTCTCTCCCTATCCTACCATTCTGTGAACCGTTACTGTACCACAATCCACGCACACAAAAATTCATAGGAACATCTCTTGTACTTACACACTGCACTGAGCCGCTTGCAAGGAAGGTAGCTGTGGCAGTGCCAACCATGTCGAAGACCTGCAAGACCCAGGTATTTGTGAAGATGTTATTTGTTGGCTTTGTGACTTTCAAGCATAAAACATCTGCCGCTTCCCCAAAACTATCTACAATTTTGCTAACAATGCTCCAATTTTAAATGCAGTCTGAGACACACAGGGTAAGGTTCTAGGTATTAAACTTCTTGACGTTACAGATGTTTCTTGAACATTCTTACACTTGAAATGTGTGTTCACGAATTGCCATTTCTTTTCTGCTACAGCAGCAAGAAAAAAAAAAAAAAAAGACAAGCCTTTACACCATGCCTTTCACACCTTCAGGAGGTAATAACCCTGCTTGGTTAGGACATGCAAAATGATGTTTGAAATCAAGGTCTCCTCAGCAAAATGATGTATGAGATCAAGGTCTCCTCAAACGTTCTTTTTCCTCTTTTCCCTCCAAGTAGGTCACCCCTCTCAAGTGATTTTGTGTAATTGGTCTAGTTTGTTAGAAAGCAGAAGGAACTCATCTTGCTGCATAAAAGCATATTAACGTCTGTGCTACAAAGAAAGCTAGCACTCTACAGCTGGAGTACAGGGCTTGTTAAAAGGGAGCATCACCGACTATTGCCGCTTTGAACTTCTTTCAGGTGTAGCAACCTGGATTTCTCAAAACCACTTCAGTAGAAGCAGCACAGCAAAGGCGTTTCCCGGTGGTTCCCCATTAATGACTGCACCGAGCTCCAGCCTGGTCACCCAACCACGACTGCACGACGGAAACTGAGCTCTCCTCCTCACGGACACTCTGCACAGCATCTTCACATTGTCATCCCCCCACCCCAGGTTACAACGAGATGTGTCACAGAGGTGCAGCAGCCTGCTTGCCCATTCTCCTTGCATGGTCCCTAGCATAGGGGTGCTTCCGCAGCAGAGACCGTGGCCGACTTGCCAGTGGAACAGGCAGCGTCACTGTTCTGGAACATTCCTACGCACGCCAGCGCAGCACTCACGTCCCAAAAATCTGCCTGGCAAAGGCACACTCCTATGGAGTGTCTGCTCTTCCCAATACATTGGAATTGAGGTTTGGGCTTTTTTTATATATACTGGATTTCCCCAACCAAAACGTTTTTAAAAGCCTCAACTGTGGTTTTGCGTGACCCTCGGGGGGTAAGCAGCGGCTAGAACGCGATGCTTGCAGGAGTCTGGAGGGATTTTAACTTTAAAAGAAAAAACCCCTCCATCCCCAACTCCCCGCATCCCAGCGCCGCGGTACTGCGAATCCCTTTAGGGCGCAGCTCCCGGCCGGAGCGCTCGGCCCCGCAGCGCCCGCGCACGGTGCGTGTCCGGCGCCCGCAGCCCCGCCCGCCCGGCGGCGCCGGGGCCACGCGCGTCTCCCGCGGCAGCGCGCACACGCGGTGCCAACCGGCCGGTGCGCAGCGGTGCGGGAAGGGCAGGGCGCCAAGGCGAGCCTCCGCACCAGCGTCCTTACCGGGCCGTGGCAGCACCGGGAGACCCGTCGTCGGGAGCTTGGCTGGGTTGTTGTTTTTTTTTTTTTTAAGGAACTTCTGATTTTAGGGAGTTCTAGAAACTTTCCAGAAGAGACCCGGGGCGGGGGCTGCGCCCGTGCGCTGCCGCACCGTGCAGGTGCCGCCGCTCCCCGGCCCGATGCAGCCCGGCCGCACACCCGCTCCTCCGCGCTAGCACCAACTGCCACCCCGGGGCGGGCAGGGGGAAAGCCGTCTCGCTCTCCCTCTGCGGAGCCGGGCGACCGACCGAACCGAACCTCCGGGCGCTCTTTCCCACGGGCGCGGCGCGGGCAGCTACCGGCCGCCTCCGCCCCAAACTCCGCACCTCCACCCACGCCCTCAGCCCCCCGAGCCTCGCAACAGGTACAGCCCAGGCAAAGCCACCCCTCTACCCGCGACCGCCGCCTCCCCAGCGCCTTCCCACCATGAGGCTAGTGGGGGGCTGGGGGGGGGGGAAGGCAGGGTCCCGCACACTCACCCCGTGGTAGCCCCGGTGCAGCGCGGCTCGCCTGCCTACCTGCCGGGGCCGGCGGCGGCTCGGCGGCTGCCCTGCTGCAGGAGGCAGGCAGGGGCGGGGGTGGCGGGGCCGTATATAGCGGGCACCCCCGCCCCCGCGCGCGCTC